>JARACY010000665.1:0-81433 GCA_029255725.1 Scrobipalpa atriplicella
GCAACTCATAAGCTATTCAAAAACCTTTAATAAAGTACCCCTTTAAAACCCTCCTTAAGGTACCTTTTCACGTTTTTACATTTGATATTTCAAACTGATTCTGGAACATAAGCAGCTTGAATTAATAATCAGCCTATCTGGTGGTGGTGTTGAACTGTGTGTAGTAATCCTCGGTAGGAGTGTTGTTGTACACCACATCGCGGAAGTATTTCTCCTTCTCCTTCTGCTGAATCGCCAGCAGCTGGTTCTCTTCCATCAGCGCGCGAGCAGTATTCCTGTGAATAAGGTAATTTTAATTATACGATTTATAAGTAAAGGAGATCTATTTCCTCAGTACGATCTCCTCGGCGCTGGATTGGGCATGTGCTCAGGAAACCCGATAACCACATAATCGAAACAAGGTTTCGCCTGGCAAGAGAAGGTGTCGTCCTAGAATATCGGCGTTCCGTGGAAAAGATGCTGAGTCCTCCACTGGAATAAATGACATGAGAGGAGCTGCTGGAGACTGCAGCACAAGATCATCGCTATAAATGACGTCCGGAAATTTCGGCTAAATCTGTGACAATCATAATATAGCTGGATGTCACACCAACAGCCTCAATGTGTATGAAAACGTCCGGTTCTCCTTTAAATCTCTTCTGCGAGCCCTGTCTCTGCAATCTGAAAGTCCGACTGTTTAGACCCTAACCCTTAGAGCAGAAGCGGACGTTACAGGTAAAATATACCCTCCATAATGTGTAATGTTTTTGTAATAAATAATAATAAATAAATAATAAAATAAAATGTCAGATGTAGCGAAGACGTTGACGATCTGCCATGCAACCATCCCCGTAAAGGCTTAACTAAATGAGATTACCTTCTGGTCCTCATCTCTTGTAAGTCCAAGTGCGCCACCTCTCGTTGAATAGACTTGGCCAGCGCCTGCCATTCCGCTTCCATCTTGTCCTCGGCGTCACGTTTAGCCTAACAAACAAACTTGTTGTAAAAAAAATAGTACAATAATTAATGAAGATTATTTTATGTTTCATTTCCCAGAACATAGTAGGTACCTACTTGTAAAAAATGATCGGTTTCGTTGATTGACACACTTTCAGTTTGTGCACCGTCTCAGAAATAACCCTGTACTTATGGTATAGATGGATGCCGTCCTGTGTACGTACTAGGTAGATACTTGGTGGTACTTGCGACTGGAGTTGGTGATCGCAATTTGAAATGTTTTATTCAAAAGGAACGCTGCTGCCCCATTCCCTGAATTCATCATTTGAGTGCTACTACTTATTCGCTGAACTTTTAGATACACGTTTTCTACTTATAATGTGGTTTTCTGCAGATTATCGTTGTCTTACCTTGGAAGCGGCCATTTGGTCCTTCTGAGCCGCATAGAATTTCTGCAGTTCCTCGCGATTCAGCCCCTTGAACATGTACCCAATGGCTCTGGAAAATAATAATTGGCGACATTACATTACCTACAGATCGAAATTTTGCACGATCCTGCTTTTCAATGTTTTGGGACAAGTCAGATAAGATGAGACAACATCTGAAAATAGTGGAAACTATTGATTTAGTTCCACTAAAACTGTAAACTGCTGAAAGGGCATTTCCAGTGACTCCTTGTTGTTTTTTTCTGGTTTGGTTACGTTACGACAGTGTAGGCGAATTGCCTAATTGTTCGAAAAGTAAGATCCATTATGTCGGATAGCACCAAATAGTCGGTCCTGCGCCTGATTTCTCTTTGGTCGTGTCAGCCAGTCTGTCCTATTAGAACGACCAATAGAGAAGGAGCACCTGTGTGTTGCGTAAACAATCACTAAAAACTGAGTCCCGCGCAGATGGTTGATCTCTGGGAGATAGGCCGCGGTCACCAAAAATATCCAAATCCAAATTAGATTATAATGTACCTACCTGTTCTTCCCGAGTGCGCTCTTGGCAACGTCCGGGTTCTCAGTGAGCATGTCGGACGTGAGCATGTTGTACATTTCAGCACAGTTGTCGGACTCCTCTTGCTCCTTGAGGACTTGCATGATCTGCTTTCTTTCAGCAGCCTGTTCAACAAAGGATTATAATGGCAACGGCAACGGCAACACAGGCTAGCCTGTGAATAAGTCCGGCTGAATGATCCCAAAAAAGCAGTGGTAGGCTCCGCAAGGAGCTGCCTGGCTAGCTACCACCCTCTTACCGGAGTCCGGCGCCAAACAGCTTGCTGTGTTTCGTCGGTGTGTGAGAATGCCAGTGCATTAACAGGCATCCTCTGGGTTTGCTCGCTCCATCGTCGACTCTGTCACGGTCATCCCTGACTTAGGTATCTAGAGTCAAGGGCAAACCCATTCCGAATAAAAATAATAATTAAGTGAGTGAATAAAATGAGCTAATTCTTTTTATGATTTAATTCGTATTTTTTTTAATGTTATACAACACCAACTAAGCATACAGCCCACCTGATTGTAAGCAGCACCATAGCTTATACCGAGCCTGCTACTATCCCACCAGATTCTAGTGGAATAGCAGAGTGCTTTGCACACCGTGAGACCTAAGGTGGATTGAATTGACTCATGTGTCAGTAATGTAATGTCACTGGCCTCCTTGCCACGTACAGGTCAAACAAATTGAGCTGAATTTCTAAGTTCTTGAACAGATCTTTGAATGGTATACCTATTAAAATTCCAGGCATAAACCAGGTTCTTACCAGAGCTTCGTTGTATCTCAAGTTGGCCTGCCCGAGGCGGTAGCGCAGATCGCGCTCCAATCTGTCCAAATCGCCAGCCCGATCGTCACGAGCTTTTATAGCCATCTGCAAGATAGGATTTATGTTATGAATGAATATAGGTGATAATGGTAAGTACATTACTTGCTTTTGTAGATTAGACAGCAATATTGTAGCGAGCAACAAGAAATTCATTGCAGGACACTTCTAATAAGGGCCAAATGCTACACTCCAAATGCTGGCAGGTTAGAGAGCCGATGGGTTGCCCTACACTTTTTGGGAATGTAGAACATCAATACAGTTCTCAAGAAAAGATAAAGAAGAAATGGCTCACCATATAAGCAGCCTCAGCTTTCTTCCTCTCTTCTTCAGCTGCCTTGCGCTCTTGGACCTGCTGCTCAAGCCAAGAGTTCTTCTGAATTGCCATTATCTTCTTGCGCTGCTCATGTTCCAAGTCTTCACCCTCAAACCTGAACATCATGGAAATGAAGCTAGTGACAAAATTTGCTCCTGGTCCCGTTAGTGCTATATAAATTCTGAGTCCTGGTTTTTCAAGGTTAGCGTAGGTACCTACTATAAATCAATGTATTTCTTTGGTACTTAAAAGGGTATGAATATGCGTCGATAATTTACGATGGAACATTGCGATAAGAAATCTTAATTCCACAACATAACATAGTTAACTGCTGCTTTCAGTAATATAATAAGGGACTACTTATTATAGGTAGGTACTTCTTAAAAACCATGGTTGCATCCGGTGAATAACTGATCATCACTCGAGGCTAACCTACGGGCAGTTAGCGTCGCCATCTATTGGAGGTCGACCATGTGAGTTTTGCCATTGATACGAAAAGAAGAAAAAATATCACGTCACGACGCACTCTTAACACCTTTAATTCAGGCTTTCTTTTGTGCACTTGACAAGACAACTGCCACAACTAGATTTTCATCGGAGGTACCTACTTGGAGGCTTTGTTTAGGTAAATCTCTTGGCGATCTTGTATACACTGTAATTAACTGGACCATACAAGAGACTTACTTCTGTGCACTTGACAAGCCGACTGGATCTCCATCGCTAGCTCTTGGAGGCAACTGCTTCTTCAGCACGTCAGGGTCGTTCAGGTCGAACTCCCGGCGGTCCTGGGGGCGCTGGTACAGCTGCCGGTACATGTCAATCTCGGCACCGATGCGCTGGCGTTCCTGTTATTACAAACAACCATCAGTAATGGCCTACTCTAGATTCGTCTCCAGGAGTACTAGTACCACCGAGTTGTACCACTACCAGTGGTACTACTGGGGCATAGTTGTACCACTACCGGTGGTACTAGTTAGAAATGTATCCCCCAGTATTACCACTGGTAGTACAACTTGATGGTACTAGTGGTCCTGAAGGTAAATTCTAGGGCTCTTTCATTCTTGGTATGGTATTAAAAGCTTTGTGCTGTATTTCAACTTTTGTAAGATCCAATCATTTTGAATCCTAAAGTAACGGTCTGAAAACAAATTGGTTAATACTTTTGGCTGTACTGTTTACAAAGAGAAGATAGTGCAGACCTGCTTCTCCCTGATCTCCAAGACCAGAGCCACCTCGCAGTCCTTGATCATCTGTTTGGCGAAGGCCAGGTTCTGGCACTCTTCCTCGTCTCTCCTTCGTCACATACATACAGACAGAGAGACTTAGTTACCGTGCCGACTAAACAGTACGGTACGGACCTGTTTCTCCCCCTGGCCTCAAACACAAGTGCCACCTCGCTGTCCTTGGCCATCTGTTTTGCGAAGGCCAGGTTCCGGCGCTTCTTGTCTCTCCTTCGTCACATACATGCAGACAGATAGACTTAGTTACCTTGGTGACTAAACAGTACGGACCTGTTTCTCCCTGGCCTCCAAGACGAGAGCCACCTCGCTGTCCTTGATCATCTGTTTAGCAAAAGCCAGGTGCCGGCGCTCCTCCTCGTCTTTTTCCTTCTTCTTCTCCGCGATCTGACGCTCCAGGAATGGCAAGTCCACCTAAACACGAAGTAAAATTATTCTATTAATACTGCCGCGATCATAGATTCAAGTTGCATTGGAGTAAACCTAATTATACGCTTTAGTATTGGGATTTCACTTTTGCATACCTTGATTAATTTTTATTATGAATTAGGTACAAAAGACCAAAAATATTTACGTTTAGCGTGAAAAGCACTATGGCCTTTCAGATGAATATCGAAGAACACGAAACGCATCGGTTCGTCGTTTTCTGACCACCGTTTCATCTTCATTTCGACTCTTCAGATGCGGAAGTGTCCGCATGCACGTAGACGTTGCATTATCTCGACAGGAACGACTCCCCTTCCGGGGAGGACCACTCTGTGGATATGGTGCCTAACCGGCTACTCTAAAGAGTTGGATTCCGTTCCGATACAAACAAGCCAAGCTCACAAGAGCAAGACACTTGCAAAAAATTTACAGCCACCATCACTTAGAGAGGAGGTGTCTGATACACAATAGTAGGTGGAGTTTGTAGAGCTCTAAAGATGCATGAGGTTTACATCTCGCCTGTCATCCCGCACATGTTGATTTTCCTGTTTGTTTTAAACTAATGTTATGGAAAGGAAAAAGATCAGTTTACCCCAATCTTCCTCTGGCGAGCATTGAAGATCCTGTTTCTTCTCTCCAGCTCGCATTGTCGTCGCCTCTCCCTGTTCTGGGCCTCCTTACGATCCTGGTCGCTGGCTATCTGCAGTTTCATCATCTTTTCCACCTGTCACCTGCAATTCTATCGCTTTTTAAAAATTGGTTATAAAAATGTAGCGCTCAAGCGTACAATCGAACAAACAAATCAAAGAAACAAATTTAAACTGATCAATAAGTTGACTTCGTCATGGAAACGAAGTTTGAACGAAGTTTTCTTCTTCAATAAAAAGGCTTTTGCAAAAAGTACCTATAGATTACCTATTCAGCAGAAAAATAAAATTATACAAGATTTTCCCGTTTTCCTACAGATTTCCTTCACCGATTTATCTTGGTCTCGTTTGATAAATACTTAGGACCACCTTAGGACTATTCGACCATTTCGTTTCAATGAGGAGGAAAACTGCCTTTTTCTCCCGCTAGGTGTCGCATGGGCGACTGTACCTTGAGAACTGTCAAATTGTACCAACTTTTGTAAACAAATTGAATATTTTTAGAATATTATCAGTAAATGCCACAATGCAGTGCATTTAATTGCAAAAATAGGGGAATTCATTTGTTTTCCAAAGATTACAAATAAAGAAAACAGTGAGAGACAGTGGGAAAAAAAATTACGTATTAAAACTTAACAATGCAAGTGATGCAAGTTGAATGTGTTCAGCGCATTACAAAGAAAGTGATTATATTGAAAAAAATATCGTTTATGTTAAAAAAACTGATAAAATCGCAATACACATGTGACATTGACACGAAATAAGGTACAGTCGCCCAGAGCGCCATCTGTATTTAGCTTTTAGTTTGGCTCCTCATTTTCCAAAATATTGAAACTGTCCCCTTCACACAAAAACTCCTTTGATGAGTTGGCCTAATAAGTTTTAACTTCAGAGTAAAACTCCTTAATTTTTGCACACTGGTACGGTTTTGATTTATCAGAACCAAATTATTTTTAATAAGTAAATTGAAAAGTGTTTATTTATAGGAAAGATATTTCATTCTCTGTTTTTAGGAAATAAAGTATACGTAAAATATAATCAATTCATGCTCTATCTATCCCTCACGGGATAGGTAGAGCATCAACCGGCTTACTAAATGTTTCCGCCACGTCTGACAGTTGCTGAAGGTTATTTCAGATACAAACGTATGTAATATTTCTGATTATGGCTTCAAGTAATCGCCCAAGATAATGAAAATCTACGGAAAAACTAAGGAGCGGTTGACAAATTTTCTTATTGGTAACTCGTGTTGCTGGGTGCACATGTGCATGTGCGTCGCTGTGGGCGCGGGCGGGTGTTGCGTAGTAGGGCGTGGTAGCCGATTGTACAAACCAAGTACAAACAATCTTCCATTTCGCTCACTCACTCGTTCGCCATTCGGTTTTCGGGCTTTTCGGCATTCATTCTCATTCGCTCAGTTATCGCGGGACGCGTAGACGTGTGTGCACAGTGCTCCGCAAAAAGCGCGCGCAGTGGTCTTTATTACACGCAGTGTTTCGTAATCGACAAAAGGTAAACAAAAGTGTTTTCGTTACATTTGTGTTGAATTAAAAATTCAAAACTAAACGCGTGCTGTGCGATGTGACGGTAAATTATGACAAGTGTTTTGAAAAAATCCAGAGGAACCAAAGGAAAATCAGAATCAATGCAAGAAGATCTGCCTACGAGATGGGGAGCAGTTTCCCGCGGGGAGAAGCTGGAGGATGTGGCCAAACTGATCAAGTTTATTGACGACAACGTTATCGGAAAAGGAAATTCGTTTTGTGGACCTTATGGAAGGAGAAAAGGTAAAACTGTCTTTAATTTTTTTTGGTATTTTTTTTGTATATTTTTAATTTATGTGATGGTATAGCTAGTTACTAAAACTGAGATTCGGAGGACACGTTCACGGTCATTGTCGTTGATAAAATTGTCGAGGTTTTAAAAACTCTGACACCCGATAGGTAGGTACTTTTAAAAATCAATATGATAGAAAAGGTATTTATTTGTTTTTTTAACATGTCACATTACAGCTACTCTTGTTGGCAATAACCCCGTCAGAAATTTAAAAACAACTCTGTTGTTATTCATTCTGCGGCTATCGCTCAAAAACAATCGTTTAACAATTCAGGGTTAAGAAGTTGATTTACCTAACAACATCTGCATTATGCATGTTGTGGTACAAGGTAAACGTCATACTTCAATATTTTTGAGGATTCCGAAACCGAAAGTAGGTTAAAATTATAATTTCGTTCAGATTTTTTATTAACCTGAAAATTCAGGGGAACGTTCATGCGCTTTTCCCTAGCGCAAGATTAGGGGAACGTTTCACTATGACTGACAGTTGACAAAACCGCGTTTTGAAGCGCGGGGTTTACGTGAGCTGTCAAATTAAAAATCGCTCTAACGGTCTTTAGTGAAACGGCCAAGAACGCACCCCAGCCCCAGGTAAATAATGTTGATTGAGTTAATTATTACCTGAATGCTTAATGTAATTGACAAAAATATGAGAATAACTAACGACGGTATAAACCTAGCTTCCTACAGGCAGGAGGCAGTGGTTGATATTAAAAGACAGAGATCAAAATATGTCATTACCTAAAACGAATTCTCAATTGATAATTATTGTTCTCATGCGTTATCTTATCTGTTTGTCATTTTACATTATCTTGAGTGATCTCATCTTAACTTTTTCTTGAGTAGTTTTTTACGAAAAAACCGGTGAGTGAAAGGTGTTTGCCCCCGTCGAACTGGTTCGAGAGGTCGTCTGGAGTCGGGGCCAAAAAACCTGGACGCACGCAACAATTTTACAACATAACTTAGCAAAATATCTTGTATTTTCGAAGACTGAAGAATCTGAGATGACTGAATAGAACCTTAATAATGAATGTAGTAGAATTTGTAGAATATAAACTTGGGTTTTCCTGTTTCGTATTTAATTTTGTTATTGATCGACAAGATCGATACTATCTCGATAAGTGTATTAAGTATCACAGAGGCAGTATTCATTCAACAAGCGGTTAGTTCATGGTTTGCAAAGCAAAGTCCACTGTGTGTCACATGTAGCACAATCGCTTTATTCATCGCCATCGGCTTGGTACACAAAGGATGCCAGTGTCATGTTACGCGGATAAACTGGAATATAAATTAGAAATAATATTCCGGAAACCATGCTCACGTGTTGTTTTGCGTGGTACCACTTTGGCCACCATTTTTAGTAATTAGAACCACTGTGCAAGGCATTAAAAAAGGATGAATTTAAAAATCAAAATTATTATGTTCTTTTACTTAATATCACACAAAAACTAGCAAAATACTTGCGTAAATTGCTCAAGATTTCGCGCACGAAAACAGAGTGACCCATTCCCGAATCCCGAGTTTTACCAGTTTACGCGGGAATTTATCAGTTTTACCCTATTAGAATTCGAAGTTGTTATGATGAAGGAAAACATCGTGAGGAAACCTGACACGAAATTCAAAGGTTGTGCGTTAAGTGGACCAATCCCTTGCTGGATTTGCGTGAACGTGAACGACTTCGGCCCGATCGCCCTATAAGTACTAATTTAGGGTAGGATTTTGATTCCTCTCGTTGGGGGTTTATCTTATTTTGCGTAGATCGATAAGGGATAACCAATCTATACTAGAAGAGGCAGTACACATAGCATAATGTAGTGTAGTGAACAACTGTGAAAATCTCAAAACATATTTTTAAACAAACCTTTTTATAAACATTTGTTACGATAATTACGTACGCTAACTAATTATTGCCTAAATGTGTATAAAGTGCGCCTATTATTTACGCTATGCATAACTTAAGGATTCTCATGTAAGTGAAATGTAAATTTCTAAGGAAAATAAATTCTTTAACCGTACACATGAAAAAATATTGAAAGATTTTTTATCATGTGGGAACTGGGAAGACCTCCTTTTTTACCATTTACCTATTCAACGCATGGCACCTACCAATCGCGAGTTTATAAAATACGGAGATAAGCCACATCCAATCCACCACTAACTATTCCACTGAATATTCCATTTCAATGCATCGATATGTCGATACATAACCTTGTAAGGTAAAGGTTACACTTAACTATGAAGTGTTCACAAACAACTTGTGTTAGTAAATATAAATACTACCTACTGGTATAAAGGAAGTGCAGATGAAAATATTGACCTTATTTATCCTTGTACGAATGTACAACAATATTGAATGCCACTACGAGTAGATAAACAATATAATAAAGTGGTTTAAGTATGCGGTGATAAGCCTCTGTTAATGTTTTATAACATTTGACTGCAGTTGATTATGATGGGATGATAGAAGTTCTAGGAGGACTTTAGTGGGTCGACATATGAAGAGAAAATTCACTTCCCATGGTAATGATAAGGTCATTTCATTAATAAGAGAGGTCCAATGGATACTTGGATAGGTATATTTTAATCTAATTTTGACTCATGTGCGAAGCGTCCGATTTCTGAACTGAAGACAACTTTATCAAAACTTAAATCTGAATCTGATGTAATAACTGTATTATTTTTAAAGTCAGTAAGTGGTTATAAAAATATCGTGTTCATTCAAAATATAATTTCTACATGTAGAAAAATACGTTAAATTGTCACAAACAACGCTTTGTCGCCATTGAGAGGCGTTGTTGGGTGCTAATTTTTTAATTTAACGCGCGCTGGACAATTCTATTTTTGGTCACGCATTTTGATTGGAATGTTCCCGTATTTAATCAAGTTGGTAGGTAGGTAAATGTTTGGCTAACAATATTAAGATTATTATTTTCTTCACTTTACGAACGGTACGTACGTAGAGCTATAAGTAAATAATCGACTCTAGATGTTGAAAAAAAGTGTATTTATTTTAGATTTTAGTTTTTTTTATATAGGTGTACTTTTTAGGTTAGTTAGTATCAATGACCTAGCATGGTGAAATTATGTTTCAGTCTTATCGTAACCAAACTAACGAGAATTCTGAATTTCTTAGCATTTCAAAGACGACATCTTGCTATTACATTTCCTCATTGCCTAAGATATAAATTTCCTAGATAATCTGGAATTTCGTAATGGCGAACCAGTTCCGGAATGGCATAACATCGTCATACGCCATCATCATCATCATAATCTAGTCCAGATAGTTCCAAATATCTGACCTGACTAATAATTATTCCTGTTTTCTGATTTAGTGTAATATTTATATACTTAGTGGATAAATGTGCTATAATAACGTACTTATTTATGTTTTAGTATTTCTGTCTGTTCTATGCGATGGTTTGTTCTAGACAATGTTCTAAGTCCCCAGTGAATTGGATATCCTAAGGCTTAACAGCTTAAGGCTCGTATTTATAAAGCGATCTCAAGATTGAGAGCAATATTAAGTATGGATTTGACAGGTCGTTTTGTACTGAAATGACATTTCTGATATGAACTCAAACTCGCTGTCACTCTTGAGAGCTGATTATAAATACGGGCCTTAGTGTTGATATTTTTTTCCGGATGTGTAACTAAGCGCACTTTCTTAAATAAAAAATAAATATAAAAAATTGCCTTTTGAGAAACAAAAGGCATAATTTTCTTATAGAGTTTGATGAACATAATTTGGATTCTCTTTAGTTTTATTACTCAGTGACTGCTAAAGATTGCTCCCTAAATCCCTAGGGCGGAATTATGTCACAAGCCGCGTCTGGCTTTCCGCCCGGCAGTAAAATGCACATTTGGGCGGCAGTTTGCGGCTTAAAATCTAAATCTGATGGGCATCTAATTTTGATGTTTGTGTAACATTAATTTGAAATCTGGCAAAATTAGACATGTTAGTATTTCAAAGGGCTTATGTTGACTACTTACTTGATAGAAAAAAAAACCTTAATAACAAATTTTGCTAAAGACAAAACCAATATCTGTAGGTACGTAATCAATAAAATAATTTTTCAAAGAAATCTCAATAATTTTATCAAAATAAATACTATGTCAAAATAAATACTCTAGTACCTACATCGCGCGTCTTCTACCTACCCTGCATTTCATTATTCTGGTTAAACATTTTCAGTTCACGTGACTAAAAACTACTTATCATTAATCGTGTTTCTGTTTGAATAAAAGCTCAATAGCCGTTTGTGAAAGTGTAGCCCAGTCAGTCATTGTCACCACTACGCCATTTAAAAACCGTCAAAACACAAGAATATTTTGCTTAAATGCAGATACGAGTATTATTTACCTCCGGATATATTAATTATCAGCTGTTTACATACATAGATATAACCTTGTATGTCAACGATACCAGACGCGTGAATGCGAATGTTCAAGCGCATGATAAATCTTTTGCGGTCATATGTAATTGCAGACTAGTAAACGACATGGGACTATTATTGTACTCTGAATAGGTAGGTACTGAAAATGGTAGCTCAGTTAACGAAACTCAACAACTAATTTTCTCGAAAATGAAATACAGAATGACTTCCCTATAGAAAATGACCACTTCGATCAGACAATTTGTATGAAAAGCCAATTTACTTTTTCAAAAGAGTTTCTTTGTGAAAGTCATGAAAAACATTAAAACATTAATGTTAATTTCCTGCGCTTATACGAATGAGTTAATAGTAGATTACTTTAGAGGCCGAAAATAAAGCAATGTATGGTCGAGTAAATTTGGAAGTAAACGAGACCATACATTGCTATTTTGGCTGAGATTAGTACAGTACTTTTTTCTCATTTGCGAGGAAAACATAAAAATTCACTGAAAAATATACACTAAACTAGCGATTTCTCCATAATATTGTGAAATTTAAAATTAGAATAGCGCCATTGACAGGTGCACATTCCATTCATTCATTAACTCTTTTTTTTTTTTTGCGCATTCTGCCTTTCAAAAAGTTAATAATGTGAAATTGAAAACACCTAATTCATATTGTCCATACTAGTGTGTACTTTAAAGACCGTCATTACTGTCGCTTGGAGAAATTGCCGGCCTAGTCCCGCAAAGAGTGAATGTACGCTTTGTTTTTTTTTAAATAACGAAGCAATTTCCGAGCAAATGGGAGAAAAACTATATTTGCCTGTAATTTTAATTAAACTTCTTGGCCAAACATAATGTCAAAGCATTTTGCATGATCACTTTTATAAAAATAAGTTTTTTTTGGGATTTACCTATATATTTTATTTGAAAGTATCGCTTCGATAAAGCAATTGACGTAAAATTATAGACTGACCAAAACACATTTTCTCATATCGGCGATTGTATGCATATTTTATTGCATTGTTTTTGTAATTACGATCTATTTTCCTTATAGCAAGACCAGCTACTTGAACCGGCCAGACAAAATGGCGGCAAATAACGTGTCCACTTAATTACAATTACCTGTTTCGATAAGTAGGTGAACTGATATGATAATTCAACTGTCTTTAAAACACAAACAATGTGAGGGACATTGATGCTCTGAATACTGAAAACAACGAAACTGAACAATTTATTTTCTCGGTATGAAAAACATGATATGTCTTCTCCATAGAAAATGACCACTTTGATCAGAAAATTTGTATAGGCAAGCCATTTTATTTTTCCATATCCCAGAAGACTTTTTTGTGAAATTTGGATCTATATCGTTAATTCAACTAAAAATGAGCAACTCCTTTTAGTACTCGTACACCGTCCCATCAACCCTCTTATAATAACAAAACTAAGTTACCAAGTGAACACCTACACTTTTATCATGTGTTTACTAGAAATTAAAGTTATTATCAGACTTTCCTTGGGAAATTAGGATAGGCTTGAGTATCTTTTAATATTTATCTTATCTTACAGTTGTTTTTAGAAATATAGGAAAATGCAAAAAAATATTTTGGCAGTGCAGGTAAATAGATTACGATAGTAAATAGTCTCCTTTTAGTTTAATGGTATTTTGGTAGATATAGTGAAAACTTAGGCCCATTCAAGTCTTGAAGACTATTTTAATACAATAACATTTTTTTAACTGGTGGGATAAGCTACGTTGACTGCTCTCTATCAAGCAGGAATAAAAAAAAAGAAATCTTCGACTCTGGTTCCGAATTTCTGTTCTTTTTTTATCACTGTCTTTAATGATTCACGTGGATGAACGTATGAATATGCATTGGTTGTGTATGTGTAACCCACTGGCCTTGTGTTCGGCTCTCGATTAGAACGATATCAGCCGTTGGCACAAACAACTCGGTTATCAGCCCAGTGGTGTGCGTGAGTTTTAGAAATAGTTCTTTTTTCGTGTTATGAATAGATGTTGTAGCGGAGTTTTGGGTTTTGGCTTTGCTGCCAAGCCAAACAATGCCTATTCAGAAGAATTAATAATAACCGAAAAATCGCCTTTGTTAGGTTGATACTTAACTGCAGGAATTGTTTGCCAATTTAGAGGTCATTGAAGAATAAGTGTGAAGTTCTCTACTGGACATAACCCTCCTCAAGATTTTTCTTTAGACCAAAACTCCAACTGCATCCAACGGCAGTCCGCGACCTTAACAAGGTCATTGATCCTGCTGTTAAGGTCGTCCCATGCTTTCCGAAACGCGGCCACAACATGACCTAAAATAAAACATTTCCTGTTTTTATTTCTAACTATCGCGAATATAATCAATTCGCTTTTCAATGGCAATACTACCGGGTGGCCATATAAGCAAACCAGTCGCAATAATTATAGGCCTTATTTCCCATAATGCTTCACCTGCACTACATACAATGCTGTTTGAAACACCAACCTATGATATACTATTCATAGAATCCTCAACCTGAGAGGTCCCGGGTTCGATTCCCGGCGGGGGACAATGACCTTGTGTTGTTGTTTCTAATTTGGTTAGGACATTACAGGATGATCACCTGATTGTCAAAAAAGTAAGATTATCCTTGCTGCCGGATGGGCATGTAAATAGTCATTCCTGCGCCTGATTTTTCTCTGGTCGTGTGAGTCAATCTGTCCCATCAGAATAAGAGATTGAAGGAATAGAGAGTGCACTTGTGTGTTACGCAAACACTTGGGAACTAAAAACTAGTTCTGCGCAACTGCGGCTAACTAAAGCTGATCTCTGGAAGATTGGTCGCCATCACCAAAAATCGGCTGGGAGCACCACAGAGTAATAATAATGGAGCACTATTATTCAAAGAATAGCAGCAATGTATGTTGCAATTGTATGTTGAAACTGACCAGTTGAAATACTACTATACTAAGTATTTATTTTGCACTGCTGGAAGTGTTAGCTCTGTAGTTATCTATCACGTTGACCAAGACATGACCTTTACCATGGCAAACCTCTTGAGACTAGTTATGTTAGATTAAACTATAAACCCGTTAATTGTTTTAATTTATTACTAGCATTTTATAAATTGCCTGTACTGCAATACACTGAAACCTTCTTATCCTTTACTGATTTTTACAGTACGCCCGGGATGGGAACGAAGCAATTGGTAGTTGCAAAAATCACGACATAAGGAATTTAAGTCTATACCTGTCATTTTCTATCATGAGAGAGCAGAAAGGGACGGCAATAATTTTAGTTATGATTTAGTTAAGTCCTCATTGATATCATTTTATTTACGAACTCTTTTATTTGTTTCAGGTATTTCATTTATTTAATTAAATTTATCATAAAAACAGCATTTGTCGTTCCACGTATATTTGGTAAGTAAAGCATCATTGAGATAAAGCAAGATAAATTGTGATAAAAGTTTATTTTTATGTCAGCTTGTGATAAAATCGACATATCTACCATGTGATTTTTGTTGTGGTAGAGTGCATTTTAGGCTTGTATTTATAAATCGATCTCAAGATTGAGAGCAATATTAAGTATGGATTTGACAGGTCGTTTTGTACTGAAATGACATTTCTGATAAGAACTTAAACTCGCTGTCAGTCTCAAGTGCTGATCATAAATACGGGCCTTAGTTTCAAATCTGGCTTTATCTTTCATTGTGATGGGATAAGGTAAAGTGAATGATAATGTGATTGGGATAAGGAGTACAGTGACCCATGGGACGTGCCATGGCAGTGACCTTAAGTTCTGTATAATTTTTGATTTGCATGAAATGTTTTGTCTCGTCTAAACGCAGCCTAAAATCTATATTAACCCCTTCCTACGAGTATTTAATCAAAATCGTCAAATGAAATTATAAGTACTGTATGCACATTGTTTAACACAACATACGATTTATTTAAAGTCAAAACTGTCATAATCATCCAGCATTTTGCTACGCCATAGTCAGCAGTTACCAAATTAAATGAATTAATGCATCTTTGTTTGATACATACAATTAATTGAAAGTAAAATACTGTCGTACATAATCAAAATCCTTTGTCCTTTTCTTGTCTTTGTACTAAAAGCAATTCGCTCGTACACATAAAAACGTGCACTACTTTTTATATGTGTAAATTTTTAATATTTTAAAATATGAAGCACCAATGTGTATGCAATCAAACAGGTCACCTACTGATAAGCGCAGTTGACTGTAGTATACTATTGTGTCTGGTTAATTATATTAATTATTTACCTACAAGGCATATAATCATCCAATTTGTTCGAGTTATCTTGAAATTGCCGTGTTGTTCTATTGTTTAGATCATTAATGTAGTAGTAAAAGGCATCTTGTAGAATTATTGACGACATAAAGTATCTAATGTAACTGAACTTATGAGCCACTTGCCGTCACCTTTTCTATACTATAATAATAACACTGGGCGGCTTAAGCTATGTTGTACAGATGTGACGCTATCAAAGGGGTAAAACCAGATCCCTAAACTAGGAAAACCAGTATTTTAGGGACGTCGGTGTCATCCGCAAACGAGTCGTTGTTACAACAACAATGTGCAATAATTTCATTATGTATGTGAAACTCTAAGAATTCTCTTACAAATTGCCTTTTATTGTTAGGCAAAACAAATTAATAAGTAATTAAACTCCTAACAACATAAACATATATAAACAAGTAATCCATTTTTTAAATGACTTAAATTATACCTTACTATTAATAACTCTTGCTGTTGCCACGTTTCCTTTCTATGATTTATCATAGAATTTCATTTATGAAATACGTTAATTTTAATTACTCATATACCTACCTACAAGTACATACAACGGAACTTCCACTTAATATAATTATGGTATGGTAGATAAACCGAAATAATCATACTGAAATTAATAAAAGAATGACAAATGAAAATTCAAGTTTACGAATGTTGATGGCTTTCTGTTTCGATCTTCTCTAACCATTTTGCTCAAATAAAAACTAAGTATATGCTTAAGTTATCTAAACGTGTTATCAATTAACATGTATGTTTAAAAGACCCGTTTTGTAATTTTTAACCTTGATGGTTCGACCTAAGGACAGTATTAGACCACCTTCATTGCGAATTTTGATGCTTATCATTTAAGCTTCATAAATATATGCGGAAATGTTACTGAGGCAAACAAATTGAGTCACATGACCTTATGCTATACTTTGCGTGGTTGGACGATTGAAGGGAAGTGTGTCTACATTGTCGATTTTATACTCGTGTTCAGATGTATGCTGTGTATAGAAACATCAATGTTTCTTGAATAGTTTTTGTGTTGTCGTCATGATATTGTTGGTGACACTGTGCGAAGATAATAAATTCGCCTTGCTTCAGAAAGGTTAGGGACAGTGAAATGTCAACCATTTTGATACGGAAAGATGTTTTATTACAAGTGTGGCAACAATTATATAGTGCTTTTGTCATTACATTTAAACTATAAATGCTTAAAGCAGACAAAGCAGGAATTGCTTACTTCTAATAAAAAAACTTACAGCTGGCTGACCTACAAAAGAATGATTTGCGATATCTTTAGCTCTACGTGTCGTTCTAAAAACTTTTTTAACACCGTTGCTAATGCTAATGCAGGAAAGTTGTCTATCGTCTTCAAACTAGGAAGTTGGCACATCCAGAATTCAGGAATGTCCATCTCCAAGTGGGATGTTCCTCTTTTTGTTTAGTTTTCTCTGCATCACGTCAGAGATGCTAATGATACTCTGACGTCCAAGTTGTTTGACAACTTCAGAAGTGGGACAAAAGGTTGACGGACCGGCGCGGCGACAGCGTTTGATGTTTTACTACTTTTTAATTGCTTGCTCTACTTTTTGTAATTAACACCTTTAAACTATAATACTAAGAGTTGTGCTGCCATTACTAAATTTATCCCTCACGGACGGTATCATCACATTTTTATAGGCAGAACTCGTTACTCATAAAATAAATTACTTACAAATAAAAAATATCTTCTAGAGCTCCGCAGCTAGCCTTCTGGGAACTTTGGCCCGATGCAGATAGTAGATATTTTTTATTTGCAGTTATTGTTATTTTTATATACTTGGCTATGTCAATAAAATACTCGATAAAAAATACTTACATCAATATGATGCTGTATTCTTCATGCAGACAGTTTTTGTCAGTGTAGTATCGTGTCGACCTCTGAATGGGTTTATCTCTTTATCTATTCACTTTATTGACCTCTGATCAACCCCTCTGATAAGTCCCAATGGCATCAAACTGTCTCACGCACCTAAATAAAGTATATTAAGAAATATGATACTTTATTAGTTTACTTTATTCTTCTCGCTAAGGTGCTTCTTATTTCAGGCTTAAAATATTGCCTTTAAAAAATGAACTTAACTAATAGAAGTATTCTCTTCCGTTACCTATGATTTCTTACTGCTACGATTTTTGCAGACCAACAACATTCACATTCACTTCATCGTCATTCATCCATCTTTTCATGCTAGCTTAAGCTTTAGGCCCTTGAACAGAATTTTCCTTAAATCGGTAATAATTTTATTTCTAAAACTATTTAATCTAACAAAATTTTCCTTAAAGTAAAAGCATCATCATCATTGGCCTTATACGTCTTTGACAGACGATTTAATCAGTGTCTGAGACAAGATTTTTCGTGGCTATGTAAGCCGATACGGGAGCGGCAAAATTTCCCGCATGCTCTTAACAATTGACCTAATTCTAAAGAAAAACTCGATGCCGACAACCTAAGCCAAAAATCCATAAAAAATCATTCGTTTACATCGGGCACGCCCTTAGTCCTGCCAGGATACTTACAATATCGAGAGCAATAACCGAACAATTGATCCAAATTATACTTTACTATCCTAGTACCTTCCTACTTGCACTAGTTCGTTCGTTCGTTCGTTCACCCGGCTTTGATCGCACCGACAATGACATACGATACTCCTGTCACTCTTAATTGCAGCTTTTTCGTTGGCAAAAAATAATAGTTATAATTAGGAATGACGTTCGGAACAGACAGACAGCTCGACGCCTAGAGTTTAGTGACCCTAGAAAAGTAACAGTTAATTATTAAAGAGGGAAAATTATAGAGGCAACGCGGTCTTGTGGTCCGCCATTTTTAATAATTGGTGACATTGACATGACAAGAGGTTCTTGTAAATTCATTCGCGTTTTTTTTATGTAACAAAAGCTACTCACATTTCTGTTGCTATATTGAAAAGTAGGTCGCGTATTTAAAACAATACATACCGACTGCAAGCAAGTGTGTAGGTATCCTAACAGCAACTAGAGATAGACCGAGAATATATTGAATATATTGAAAGGTAGAAATAGTCATCTCATTATGAACAGATTTTTAGTGTCAATGCAGACGATGATGGAGCATGTTTGCCTATAGATAATGCCGATTCACTCTTGCCTTTACTTAAATTCAGGTGTATGTTTATTTTATTTTTTGTAAAATAGGCCTTTGCCCAGCATTGGTACATATAACGGCAAAATTAGATTACAACTAGTAGTAATTATATGGGTTGGTTACTGATAGTAGTTGGTTTTAAAGAGATAAAAATACAAAAAAATACAATTGAACGCTATCATCGCTGGCTGCGGGTATGTTGTAACCTTCCTATGTTTCTGAAGTCGGTATAAAAGTAATCGTCATCGATATTTTTGCAGACTGCTGGTCGCCAAATGTAAGTTCAATGACCTGCTAACGGCAACACATGTACACGTATAACAGTATGTTTTCGATTAACTGTCATGACAACTCAACTTATTATTTGACTTGATAAATGTTGTATTCAGGTCACATGGATTTGATTAAATTTCATTTGGTTTGTTGGTCGGTTCTGTACTTCAATAATCACCTAATTAACATATTGAATATCACAAAAATTTATTTTCAGTTTGTATATGTAAAAAGTATCATATAGTCACTTAAGTATAGATAGATACTTTTTGAGGAGTGTCAAAAAAGGTATTTTTTAAGGTACCAAATTCTAATTCTAAGGTACTAAACCTACCTCATCTCATAAAGTCATAAACATATATATATGATTTTCAATAAGTATTTCATGGAATCCATGTTGGATAATACATTAAGCATTATTTTAAAATAATTAATAATGTTTTCTAGTCTCGCTAATACAGAATTTGCCTATTATCATCCTGTTATATGGCTTACTTTCCAGCGGTTTGCTTTAGAAGTATTAGAAGCTATTCGGACGGAAACGGTGACGCTGGCAGTTTCATCCGGATGGTTGGGTCGAGTTAAGTCTATTTAGTGCCAGACAGAACAGAACATACCTTCCGAAAGTATAGCGTAGAGACTTCGGCTAGATAAGTTTTAAATTTTTTTATCTCCGAAATTTTAGTGTGCGTTGTATATCGCCAAATGACAGACAAATCTGTCGCTGAACTTTCTGCGGATGTGCGCGCAGCTAGGCTATAAGTACCCTCTTGCGTTCCTCAAAAATGTTTGATCTCACCAAAATGGAATGCATGTTTTGACGTCTGCCACAAACACATCATAGGTTTTGGTAAACAAAGAATGCCCTAATTCCACTCGAAGCTTTTCTTGGAACAATAAGTAGGACACTTGGACACAAAGTTGGGTTCTATTGTTTTGGTCAATTTTGCAATTCAATACTTGTATTGTATGAAATTACAGTATTACATTGAAATGAGAGCATGTGATGCAAGGACACCTAATATTGATGAAAATGGTCTGTTTATCAAAACATTAACATGTTTCAATGAAAGTATTTATGTATTGCATTTGTTATCATTAATTTTTGTGCTTTGGGAAAGTTGTTTGTTACAATTAGTAGAACACGTGGTTTATAGGAACGCAGTACTTTCTTTACACCCTGTTAATCATCGGTGATAAAAAACTAAGTATGTATATGACGTCCTTTTACCTACAACATCTTGAAGTGATAAAACTTACATCATTATTAGATAATTAATTAAATATATTGGAAAACTTTACAAGATACCTACCTACATATTTCCTAATAATATAATATTTCGTAAGACGCCACTTGTCTTATAACGATCGCACTGAGACAATATTTGTTAAATCGGTGACGCAGGAGCGAGTGTGATAATTGCCTGCTATCTCACCGGCACAGCTATTGTTAGCATGTTATGTAAAACTATGTGAAATTCTTCAATATTAGTTTCATTATACATAGAGCGTTTATGCGGTTACGGGGTAGGTAGAGCCTTATTGGCCTATTCAAATTGATCCAAGAAAATTGCTCCTATCTCATAGATTATCGTACTCATATTAATAAAATATCCTTTAAAAAAAGACAAAACTGGCGGTAACAAAGTTGTATAAGTCTTGATCATAATGATACCTATTCAGTCACAATCGAACACAAAGACGAGAAAATAACCAAGAAATATTACAATCGTTTGTTTGTAGCTTAAAGCTTTAGTTTTCCCTTGTTTGGCTACACGTGTCTCTGTTGTATTTATAGCTTTGTTGACATCCCCCATGCTTTCAACTTCCAACATAAAGAATGACTCTGTGTTCTCAGATTGCGACTTGTGACTCGAGTCGAGTGTCGTTTGACTACCACGTGTACGAGAAACTTAAACATCCACTGATAAAGTCAGTTGTGCAATGAAAAACAACAGCTTACTTCCAATCTACTACGTTTAACCATAGTAATAATTAGCGATATATTTTAGCTGACTAGTCCTATATAAATATATTTTATTATAAGAACTATAAATTGTAATAGATAAGTAACATACTTACCAGTAAAGTATAAAATACGGTTACGCGCATCATTTATCAACATTCTATAGAGCACAGAAAATAATTAAGATAACATCGAGAATGTATCAATGAAGAATAAGTATTCCAACCGTGGCTTAACTCTGATTGATACTAGGAAGAACATAGGACAGTTACTGCGGTTCGTAATTAAAATGCATTGCGAGTAACTGCCACAATTATACGGAAGTCACATAAGAACTGTTTAAAAGCATCATAAAGATTCCTTGACATGCTGAAGAAATGACAAAGCAAATGTCTCTGTAAAATTCCTTTTGTACATTATTCCTTTCTTGACCTACAAAGACTTTCCGCGCGTTCGACTTTTCATGAGCCTGTGACTCACAATAACACGCTGCAACGCCTTTATTTACTATTCAGTCTCACTAACTCAGCAATTCTATTACTAAACCGTAATCGCTTGAGTTTATTCTAAGAAAAATAATGTTGATGCAATCATAATACAAGAGCGTAGAAATTGTAATGGTATAACCATGGGAGTACCGCAGGGAATTCGCACGGGGCCACTATTGTTTATCGTTGACATCCGATCCTACTCCAGTGCCTGGAGGAATGTGTGACGTAAACGAGCGTGTAATTTGAAGACAGTGTTTATACTTAGTAATAATACACAGTAAGCACTATTAAAAAACATTATTTATCCATATTATGGACACATGGTAGCAGAACGTGAATGGATGTCAGTGGACAGTTCAAATTACTAGAACTACAAATTAGGACGGAAGCTAGGTAAGCAAATATTAGACATACTTTCATAAAGTAGTCTAGTTTCTTAGCCAAACCATGTACGTACGTACCTAATCAGAATTTGTTACAAGTGAAGATTTGTTTGAAATGTTATCCACTTACGTTTAAGAATTTAAATATTCATACTATTTTGATGCGTAAAGTCAATCTACCACAATATTTAGTTAGGAATGCTCATAAAAGTAAACATATCAGTTTATGTTGTTTATTATAATTATTGTAAAATTATTACAAAGCTTCTATTATTCCCCTTGGCTTGTGCCCTCACTTGGTGAATGATCATAAAGTGACGGATAAATGACGAAGGGTGATGAAATGTTTTTGATTTGCCGAATGTTCAAATAAATCAGGGGTACACGTTTCTGGTTAGTACCGATTAGTATCTTGGCTCATGTTCAATGTTTTCTTTGCTAATCGAAAGGAGACAAGTTTGACATTTACAGCCCACATTTATTTCACTGTTAATCCGCAAAATTTTGTTAACGGGACACGTTATTCCTGATTTCTATATGCAAGATTCAAACTCTCATAATGTTCATTTTTGCCGATCAATTCTAGCCGATAAATTTTCAACCATAAGTTTATGAATATAGATGTTGACCAATAGCCAAACTATTATAATTACGTGCGTTATTTGTCGCTCGAATTAATCGGGAGTGGTAGGCGGAAAATCACAAGTCTTCAGGCGCCAGATGGCCATATGCCAGTTCTTGTCCCACTCTATTGTTCTGATGACCTCTATGTGGAAATGGTATAACGCTTGGGAGACGGGGAAGGTTGCAACCCGAAGGCTGCAAAGTGCAAATTGTGCAATTTCTATAAACTTTTCTAATTATGTGCCTAAATGCATTTGGTAATTTTTCCTCGTTTTTGTTAATACGCGAAAAATTGGGTTTAATTCAGCTTGCATTAAAGCAAGATTTTATCAACACTTTCATAGACATGAAAATTTTGTTTAGAACCAGCAACAAACAATAATATCTGCTTAAGCAAAAATATTAAAATAATTGTTCTATTTTATCATGATTAATCTCCATGTCCTACCAGAACACAACTTCTTTGATATTTTTAGATAGATGGAACATAAAAATGACGATTAAAAAGAATTTCAAATAAGTAATCTCGAGTTCTGCCAAATGCTGGCATTTTTCCAATAGGTATTTAGCGCCTAGTCTTGGGGTTCTTTCGGACAATGTCAATATTTCGCATTGGACTCCTAAATAATTCTATTGCGTACCTAAACAAATTTGGTATGTAAGGCATCGTCCGATGACGCAGTTCGCAAAACTCTACATAGCAACTGCGTAATACGGGAGTCCCAAAATTCCCAAGTTCAATTTCCCGGCTTTGGAGAGATGGCGCCGGTTGTCAAGGCTACGCGCGAGAGGGACACAGATATAAGTCTGAGGGAGTAGGAAGGAAAACAACCATGAGCGTGACCCTGAACGGAACCTTTCCGGAAGTGTGGCAGTGGAGTCCTGGCGATCGATACAGCGGCAGTCGAAATGAGGGCAATGGTGGAGGTACTCGCGAGCTACTACGCAATGGGATCTCAAAACAAAGTAATATGAACGAAGAGTAAACAAATCAATACATCAATGATGTGACAGTCAAATTGTGACTATCATGCGTCATCCTTAGCCAGTCAGTAGGTACAAAGATTTATTTGTAGAAATAAAAATGGGTTAGTTTTTTTTAGTCAAAGTAGTACTACGTGCCACGACTAGCAGTAGATCGTGATTACATCTCATACAAGCTTAAGAAATACTTATGTAATATTAGACTATTTATTGTTTTTAATTTGTTCTAATGTTGTTATTTTAACTTTATCTTAAGCTTGTCAAATTAAAATTTTATATTTGCAATGTCACGTTTTAGTTATTTGTAGTGCGTAAGAAATGCCAGGTAAAAATATGTGTCGACTTCTGAAATCAGTTTCAGTAGCCCATATCTTAAAATAAAACCAGTCCAATTTGACAGCATATTTATATGATAAAAATATATACCTAGTATCAAATGTTTTCTTATATAATATGTATACCTAAATGTTATGATTATGTATGACATATGAACCTAATCAAATTTTAAAGAGTCGTATGTATCATGTGCGTTATACTTCTTCGTTTTTTGTGCTGCAAACCGCTATGTACCACGTCTTATTTTTTTTGTTTCACGGTACTTTTGAATCCAAATGTATTTTTTAGGCTTCTTTTATTCGCAGCTAAAAATAGACATCGAATTTATTTCTGCAGACCGACTCGGAGGTGTGGGATGTAAAATATCGTCGAGATTAGTTTTATATACTCTTAATGACATGTTTTTGAATATAAAATGAATTTAAATCTGTAGAATAATCCTTCAGTTCCTGCATTGAAATAATTTTGATACAATAACTTTTATTTGATGTTGGTTCGTTTTTTTAATGAATTTTGATATTTGTTGCTCTTTTGATCAACACGAATATAAATAGTTTGTAAATTTGTAAATATTTACTTTCATGCAAATTTTCACATAATTTGCCTCTTACTTTGCTTTGCTCTTATAAATAAAATTGGATGTGCATGCTTTACTCCCGCATTTGTATCTAATCTTTTTACAGTATTATCTATTTTAAATTAAATTACTTGATAAACAGTTGGTTGATTTAATCGTTCAATCTTCTGAATGAGTTTGTTTTTTTTTGTTCAATATATTCCATTACGTCATGGGCTCTCGTAGCGAGTGCTCGACTGAATTTTAATTCGCTTGGCAGAGGACCTGCTTGCGTGGTCCTACTCTTCGGTAGCTAAGATTTATGAAGCTTTATTTGGCTTTGAGGTAGGTAAGCCAATAAAAAAGGGAACATTCAAATAAAGTTAGACTACAGACTACAAATTACTTATTTGACATCTTTTACTTTGTAAAATACATCTAAGACCTTGTAAGTACAGTATATAATAAGTATATGAAACAATTAATTAAACGAGCAATTATTACAGATATTAAACAATTATTTAAATAAATTTAAACGAGCCATAACGTAAGCACGTAAGAAACAAATATCAGATTAACGTAATAAAACCGTCCCGTCCGACGCAAAAGCCTTGCCATTGAAAACAATGCGCGCAGGCGCAGTCTTAAGGCAATAAACAGAGTTGCACGTGGCGCGAATATTTCGCGATTCAAGGTTACATACAACGGAATGGAACGGGTTCTTAGCTGCTTAAACTTAGATTTTGAGGACACCCGTTTTAAAACCAGTGTCTCCAAAAATAAATTGGCACAAAACAGAAAAAGGCTGCATTTATTTAAAGTATCGTGACATTTCTCTTTTTTTTCTACTTATTTGTCTTCACTTTATTTTATCTTTACACTGGTAGAAGTAATTTCAAAATGAATGTGTAGGAAACAAAACCTAAAATTTTGAATTGTTTAGTAGGTATAGCTACCTACATACTTATTCTGCTGTAAACAATTAGAAACTGTCAATGTGAAATGCAAAGAAACCCTCACACACTCAGACTACTTTTTATTACCAAAATAAACAATTTACTTTTATATTCAGGGGCAATAGGTTTTATTTTGTAAACAATTAGTTAAAATCTGACTCATGCATGGGGTACGAAGAGCGACAAACAAAACAAAACAAAACGGAATGTATGTTGAATAACAATTGTTTTAATTGATCTGGCAGATGGTGTTATATTAGTTGTGAGTACAAGTGCGATGTGCGAACTATTCTTGTCTCCGGTATGCAAATTGCGCCGTATATATTTGTAAATTTCGAATCGAACAGGGAAAAATATGTATTTGATTCCAAATAACAGATACATGGTGTAAAGGACAGCTTCCGGCAAATGTTAGCAGTTTGCGAAAAGCTGTCCTTTCTGTATACTTGGAATCGAAGTGTTTTTTTTTAGTGGTTGCTTAATCAACAAAACTGGACTTCACAAAAAATCTTTGACGAACGACGATGCGAAATAATAATTAAAAAAAGTTGTCTTCCCAATACAAATTGTCTGATCAGATGGTCAATTTGAATGGGGTAGTCAATCTTTTAATAACTTCCTGACATAATTTCCTGCTGATTTTTTTTCAATTTTGTTGACTGCACCTATCAGTTTACGGGAGGCTTTCCTGTTTGGATTGTGTTTAAATTACTAAATAGGTACTGCTTCGAAATATCGAGGTAACAATAAATATAATCGCGGTAATAATACCGTTCAAAATAACAACCAAATTGTAGTGAACAACCGCGAAACTTATATTCTAATCTTTCCACTTATTATATATTCCCAAATATAGCAGGAACCGCAGAAATCGGTGGAAAATTGCTTTGCTTTAGAGTAGTTGAGTTTCGATTTTAATGGTCTTGTTTTTTACTTTCCGTAGATTGAAGTACACGACCTACGATAACAAATCATGGTTTATACCTACTTTTACGACCTGAAACCGACTTTATGTAATACCTACTTGCCATTCTGTTTCTAAACTGCGCAATTGCCGTACCATGGAAAATTCATAGAAGGCTAAGCTTAGCCAGATATTTTGTAAACTCCCGTATTGTTATAGGTTATTTAAATTATTGTTTTGGCAGATCGAATTACTAAAATATCCTTTGTTTTTATATTATTGCAAATCAGTTCTGTTTTGTTAGTAGGTTGTTTCCTTCTATGAATTCTAATATCCTGCAAAGTTTTGTGAAGCTTAGGTATGTGGTAGAAAATAATGTCAAGTACTTTTTATTTCTCAATTTTTTTTAATTTCATATAATAACGGGTAGATTTCCGATTGTTGCAGAACATAATACGTCTACGAAAGCTCTACAAATATTTTAAGCACAAATTAATTATTGTAAGTTAGTCAAGGTTATAATGCCATTATTTTATCGTAACCAAAACTTTATTTCATCAAGTTCCTGCATTTTTGAAATTCGTCTCTACTATTCTACGCATAAATATTCTCTGCTACGAATTACTTTTAAAAGCAAATGTTCTTAGATATTTACTAAAATAAATTCTTGGAAATCTTTTGTTGTTGTTATGCGAACACAATATAGGTTGGGTGTGTGTACTTTCAACAAGTAAACAAAAAAGCGTGCTTGACTTCAATAACAATTGCCTCGCCCTACCGTGCGTGCTCCTTTACATAGTAGGCTCAGTAGTAGGATATATAGAGATAAGCCCTTTGCTTGTTAGTAAACAAGCCATTCATTCATTCATTCAGTGTTAAGGTGAATTCACACTAGACTTACGTGACGTTCGTAATGTGCTATGACGGCCGTCATGGAACTACAGTTTTCTTAGAAAATGTTTGAAAAATCCACGTTTAGATACACACTTCTCTTACGTGACGTCGCTGATGCAACCAAATCCCACTGCGTGTCCTTGCGTACGCATCAAATGACGTCATCTAATGCAATAATGCGTCAGTTGACGTATACAGCGCATTATTCCGCCGTCCGAGCGAGATAGATAGTCAGTGTGCCAGCGACAATATAAGTGAACGCTCCGACGACCAATGCTCTTCTGCAGTATTCTGATGCGTATTACGCATCAGATGTCGTCAGCGGACGTGGCTGACATAGGTGGCGTAAGTCTAGTGTGAAGCTGAAAACACATCAGATGACGTAGCGACACATCACATAAGAGAACTGTGAAGGCACCTTTACCATTTTATCGAAACATTTTTTTACCGCGTCTCTGTTCGCAGAACGAGGCACATCAAGGTCGCACTGTTAACTATCGCGATTTTATTTTTGAACGAATGAATGTTTCTCTGTTCTCTGGATTATGTTCACCCAAAACACATACAACAGAATCTTTTGTAGGTTTTATTATACACAGTTTTGCTAAAACGTGCTCAGACTTACATAATAAAAGTTTTTTAAAACATGTGTTGAGTTGGTGTTCTTACGTGGTTTTAGATTTTACTTGAATAATTTTCATTTCTAATATTTGACTAAAAGACAATTGATTTCTTTTTATAAAAAAAAACAGGTATGTTTTACTTACCTAAATTACTATATGTTTGAGATACTTGCCCTGTTTATTTTATAATGAACGCTCGATCATTATCATGCGATGATGTCATCGCCTGTTTGTAAAGAGGGGGGAAGGGGTATCCAAATTATCCAAGTGTCCATAGTTGTACCTACTTTACTAACTTACAACTGTTTCGCATAGTTTTACCTATGTAATGTACCTATCTACTTATACTAAACTGTTTCGCACTATTTCGGCAAAGGGGCCACGACAAAATGGAATCAGTCTCGTTCGGGCTAAGATCCAAATTAGTTGATGAATGACCATTATTTTTGTTTCGTCTATCGTATAATTAGTATACTGGCACCAAAATGAAGATAAACATCTTCCAGATCTGAAATAAAACAGCTTATTAATATTACTCATAATTACAAATTGATGAAGGTACACAAATTAAGTATAAAAGGAGTTTATGTGATATTATATTACCTATTTCTCTAGGTGATTTTTTTTAAATATCGATACGAGTTTGTAATATTTTGTTTAAATTTAAGCAACTAGACAAGACTAGACCCAATGACTAGACCATAAATTCTCTAAGTATTCCACCTTAATTGCTCTAGGTTTGTTTAGATTGTTGGTCATAATCATAAAAATGACACTTTAGAACAATTAAGGCCAGGTGTTTCTTTATTAATTGAAATAAACCGATTCTGGATCTAACTAGGTTTACTTGCTTATCTCATAGGTTAATAGTGTAGGTAGCGTAATACCTAGAGTCTGTTCGAAAAGAGAACAGGCATAGAATCGGAGGGCGCACATTTGTATTAACTATTCCACGGCTGGTTGCGTGGCGTTTATGCCTAGGTCTTTGACCTAAAACCTCCAAAATTTAATGTAGAAGGTTACTGTTAAAGACTTGGGCATAATCCTCACACGACCAAGCGACAGTTAATTTAATACAAATGCGCGCCCTCAAATTCCATGCCTGTTCTCTTTTCGAACAAACTCTACCTACTTATTAATAAAATGAAATTCTTGAAACCACCTAAAATAGCCTATAGGCTGGATTGAATGAAACATCTGACTACTTATTAACTTAGATCTATCATCACATCGAGTTAGTACGGGTGTTATATTACATTCCTTTTTACTAAGGTATACCATGTATAAAAATATCAATATATAACACATTATATTATATTTTTTGTTGAATTAGTTCCGCCATTTTTGTTTTGCCTACCACCGTATTTATATTCTCTTTGACCACCGCACCGTGTAGTGTGGGTGTTGTTATCAAACTCTCGTTCGCTTTCCGATCCGCACGCACTCGATCAAGGTCAGATCCGCGCTATTTTCGGCGACAATCGCGTTCTAAACTCAAACACGTGACAGAACGGAATTCGAATTTTGAATTTTACTTCTTCTCCAGGTGGTGATGGGAAATATTGATATTGTTTTACGACCAGTATACGATAAATAAACAAAAACACATTTTGTGAAAATGTTGTCGGTCGATGAGACTCTGGTAAAAATCATTAGAAAGTTTGCATGCAATCTTGCAGGAAGTAAATTTTTAACTGAGGCTATAAATGTAGGTACAACTTGTCGACGAGTGTATTGAAAATTAAAGAGCGTCTCTTTATTATTCAAAATGAGATACTGGCTGTAATACGTATTTTTATAATTTGTATGCAAGGCATGACTTGTGTAGTTTAAATATTTTGCGTTGTCCTAATGGTTGCTTAGCTTTTATGACCAGATTGCGATATTAATAATGTGGTGTAGTAGGTAGGTATAGTTCGTTTTTTTAACGTTGAGTTAAATATACCAACGTGTTTTGCGGCCTATAATAGTACATTACTTTAGAAGCCAAAAATAAAGCAATGTATGGTCTCGCTTACATTGGAAGGCCTCGACCCATTTTGGCTGAGATTAGTACAGTACTTTTCTCTCATTTGCGAGGAAACAATAACAATTCACTTAAAAATAAACATAAAACATGCAATTCCTCCATAATATTGCAAAAATTAAAATTAAAATGGCGCCTATGACAGGAGCACATTCCATTCATTCGTTCATTCTATTTTTTTTTTTAATTTGCGCTTTCGGCCTTTAAAAAATTAATATTGTGAACTTAAAAACACCTAATCCGTACTAGATGATACTAGTGTGTACTTTAAAGACCTCGTGCAGAGGTCGTTAATGGTCATTAATGTCGTTTGGAGAAATTGCCGACCGCTACGCACTTGAGTACCGAAAAGAGTGAATGTACGTTTTGTTTTTTTTAAATAATGAAGCAATTTCCGAGCAAATGGGAGAAAACAGATTTTTCTTTGCAACTTAGCAGAGGTTCAAATTTCGGAGCATATGTTTTGCGGTTGACTTTCTTTAAAGTTGTAAAGCAAAAACAGGTTATGGGCCGCAAAACAAGTTGGTATCGATAACGCAACGTTAAAAAAACGCAGTATAATTTAGGTATGTTTTTGAGCCAAACTGGAGGACATTTGGACTCCAGCTGCGTACTGTATAAAAACAAACAAACAAGATATTTTTTTATTTTTGGACGTGTTATTCGGTAGGACAATGTTTCTGCGAATTTATATGCGACAAGAAGGCCGTATAGGTTATAAGTTTTGTAAAGTCTTCCTAGCCTTTTTCCCGTATCTCTCGGGGTCGGCTACCTAATCTAGGTGATTGAACGAGGGTACTGGTTTTTGCACAGAGCGACTGCCATCTGACCTCCGCAACCCAGAAGGGAAACCAGACCCAATCCTAGATTAGGTTACACACAACCTTTGAATTTCTTCGTAGGTGTGTGCAGGTTTCCTTACGATGTTTTCCTTTACCGTAAAAGCGCCGAATGAACGTACATATAAAATTCGAAAACCGAAAAACATGGTACGTGGTGGGATTCGAACCACGACCTCCTGCACAGAAGGCCGCGGCCCTATCGACTACACTATCCGGGCATAAATCTGTTAACCCTTCATTGCGCCAAAATAAAGATTTATAGAGTCATTTATCATGATTCACTTGCAAAAGTCGAAACTCCCATCACGCCTGCGCCCAGGCCGCTATCAGTAAACATCGACATAGCGAATGTGTATGATGATAGCTTGAACCAACAACGTTTGTCCTCGGTATTGTGCAAATAGTTTACAAGCGATTATCTGGTTTCAACCAAACACTGAATCCACGAAGTTATGACATTTTTGCGTATGATTATGATTTTGTAGAGTTTGTAGATCAACCATATTGATTTTTTAAGGTAGAGCAAGCTGCCATTATTTTTCAGTTTCAGCACACCCGTTGTTTCTTGAAGAAGGGTTCGGATATCATATGCCAAACCTTATATAAGTTAGTGTGAATATAGTTTAGTTTAGTTTATTTATTTCACAATACAGGTTTCACAATTAAATTAAATTACAATCAATAGAATAATGTCATCAAATTGAACGATAATTTTAATTTAGACAAACTATTATAGTTTCTGCGTAAGCTTGCTCCATCGTCCACTCTGTCTCTGTCTCACTAGACTTAAGTCTATTTATAGTAAATTTTCGACTTTGGTATCTATATTTTCAGCACTCATACCATCTGAAAACTATGAAAATTGTTCCCTATTTATATCAGCTATGCGTAGGTCGCGAATATGTAGTTAAATATGTTTTTGCCACATAACGATGAATGATATAATGCCAAAGTCATAACACGCGAAATGTTTGTTTACTCTATCGGTTGCCAACCAATATAACCCTAGTGTTATGTTATGGTTCATAATCACCCTCAAGATATTATTATATAGTTGGAATATTTTAGTTAGAGAGACATTTGTGGGATGGTTTTTTTCGTGTAAATTTACGTTTACTCTGGCATTAGTTTATCTGTGGCTACATACAATATTAGGGTAATTAAGTTTATGATGATTTAATCCGACGTTTCCGTTTATTTTCTTCAGATGTATACTGAATAATTTCAGACAGAAATCCATCAGGTTTGGTCACTAATATCATCAGTATAGCACTACCGGTAAGTGCTAGTGCTAGAGCACCTAGCGATTGTCATTTATATTACGCTCACTATCCTCACTATAACATACCATAACCAAATATTATATTTTCTTAGCCATAACTATACTATAGGTAACGTACAGCTATGCATAGTAATTTACGCGTGATTGTAAAGTATCACCAGTGTGTGCGATTCACTAGCCATTGGCGTCCGACACTACATTGTTGCTATCGGAACCTCTCTGATTATGGCAGATCCATCGTCACCCGACCCGACTCTTCGCATCACTTCACATCACGTGGGAGTAGGGATTACAATGTTTTGTTTATGTACCTATGATATACCTACTTTACTTAGTATATATTATGGAGGTATACTTGCTAGAACATAAAGTGAAATACATATTTTTAATCTCATCATTAAGTATAAGTGTAGTATGTTTTTTATGTGTTTCTTTAACTGGCCCACTTCACTGACTACAATATTAAACAATAAGATAAGACGGCATTAAGTAATACCTACAATATAATCCCAAAAAGTTGATAAGTATTTATCTTGTGTTGAGATAAACATGTAAAATAAATAGTATAAGTTAAATATACCAAAAGCGTTTATTAACTGTTATCTTGATTTATCTCAATTTAATTGAAACAAGGACTGGGTTAATGATGTTATCAACTGTCTCATGATGTACAATTGTTTTTATATGATGTGTTTGTCATATAACTACTGTGTAGGTATAAAATTTATCAAAATCATTCGCCAGTGTAAACATTTTGCTTATATTTTTCCAACAGGATTAATACCATGTTCTTGCCACTCAAAGTAGCGTTTGTTCAAGAAAAAATAACTATTTATTCAAGAAAGAATTTTCAATAATGGATCTAGCACTTAGTTCCCCTAAAAAAAGTAGTGCATGTAATAATAACATTAATAACCCTAAATTCAAGACATAGCATTTGTTCAGCAGATGTCATCGTAAAGGCCATCTTTGATAGCTGTCTGACATTGGTCCAAGGTTCGACGCCCGGCCACCAACATTGCTGGTTCAGCATCAATGCATAAATTGCCTATGATTAATTTGTGTTGTCTGACTTGGCAATATTTAATTATTTAATAATGCTGGCAGAATTTCTAATATTTCAGCAAATATTTTAATAACAACAAACTCAAGTTTGCGTCTTAACTTAAACGAAACGGTATGGTAAAATAATTTGAATTTTAATTCATGTACTGTAGCAATTCATGGTACTGTAGCAGCCTGAAATGTCAGTTTTTCAGATGACTTACAAGTTTCTACAGCTCTACATATCTTCGAGTAGGCATGTGAAGTGTAAGCATACATACCTAGTTATACTTCGATAAAAGTTGCTTTAGCAATATGTTAGCGGTACCTATTCATCGCGGCTTCAAATTAATTTGGTCATAGCTGACGTCACCTACTTTGATAAAAAATGGCACAAAAAGTTTAGAGCTTTCTTTATAAATGCCACCCACACTTTTCTACAACACGCCGCCGCCGTGCCGTGAATAAAGCAAGTTCAAGAACGCTTTTAAAAGAGAAAGACTTACCTACTAGCTTTCCGGATTGCAGTTATACCCGCGGGAAAAAGAGTATCCGATGCTAATCACGATGAACATAGTAGACGATTTTTTTATAGATCCTGTAGTTTTTAACATCGTACCTATGTAACAAACAAAAGAACATACCAAAGTTTTTCTCTTTATAACATTGCAGATAATAAAGAAATTCAGGAAGTACCTACTTATTTATAATGCTCTTATGATACTTTATATACCTAACTAGGTACCTACATATAAACGGACTCAGTAAACGCCTCTAGAATGTTAAGAATGCTCTTTGTATAGACACAGAATATATAATAGTACTAGGTATAGAACTCAGTCGCAGGGATTTTCAAATTCTACGCGTTCCTCCTCTCGGAGCAAAGAATTTGTTGATTACGGACAAGGAATTGTAAAAGGATAAAAAATGAAAATAAAAAATGCTGAATAAAGGAAAAAACTGAGTATAGGTAATCAAGTCGGCCTATAAACGTGAAAAACCAGAACTGTGTTTGTACTGTAGAGGTTTCATCACAGTACATACTTAGAAGCACAGTACATACTTGTGCCCCTCTCAGACATACTTCCCCCCCCCCCCCACCCTCCACAAAGCCCCCCCAGAAAAAAAACCTGGATCCGCCCTTGTGCAGTTTATTATGTTTGTTGGTGATTTAGTCACTCGTCTGCACTGCCCTTTATTGACACATAAATGCAGTCTGCAAACAAGCATAATGCTTGAGTGAAGTGATAAGTGGGCGCACACGTGTATCAAACAATTTGTTGTATAACAGAAGGTTTAAGGACATTTTATTATGTTTGTATAAGTCAGGATCTATGATAGTACCACTACCAGCGAAGAATAAGCCTGATTTTTCCTAAGTTATTTATTTATTTATTAAAAATACAGGATAGATATTTAATTCAGGATACTTGTCATAAATTTTCTGTTGAATAATAAAATATACACTGCTCTAAAAGTGTTAAGTTAGCTCTTTCTATGAGAATAAAATTGACCATGATCAACTGAAAAATACAAAAATTTAAACCTGATGTATTTAAATAGATGATAGGTATTATCTCTACTTTAACTGTTGACTGTACATGTACAGTGTACGTACCTACAATAAAAATACATAGTATATGGACGACCATAAATCAAAGTATTTTGCTTTGCAAATGACCGGGTGCAATAATAATTGATTTAATGCAAATTTTCACTGCGTTGTTTCCTATATGTACTACAAATGAATTTTAATTCAATAATTTGATTTGTATTTGATTAATATTTCATTTTGTTATACTTGCCGAGTTTCAGAGATAATGTAAAACAGATACAATGAATTTGACAGATAACGCGTACAATAGATAAACTATTAAAGTACACAGAAAATAAATAAGTACTTAGGTATCTTGTGTCTTTTAGGCTCGTATTTATAAAGCGATCTCAAGATTGAGACCAATATTAAGTGCCGATTTGCGGATACATACTCAAACTCGCTGTCAGTCTCGAGTGCTGTTTATCAATACGGGCCTTAAATACTGTTCTGAAAGTGACAGGTAGATTTTTGTTTTTCTCATAGCTGTAGCTCGCTATGCCATTACCTATAGAAATTAAATAGAGATAATGGAAATAACATTTCAAATGACTTATCAATATTTGCCTTGTCCCCAGTTGTGTACTGCGACTACAATGGTTCGGGGCGAGCGTTGCAGTGGATCGAAGAGCACGTTGCGCGCGACGTGTTGCCGACGCATGCGACGCGATGCACGGCGCTCTCATACACATCGGGACAGAGTGAGATTTATAGGTAAACCAACTGATTAACAGTTTTAAATAATATAATATTATTATGCTACCCTTGTGTACTCTTTTCTAGCTAGAAAGTATGTGGTTTTTAATCTTTTGGAAGTCATACGATAAAAAAATAGTACAAATAGATGGTTATCCGTCTAGTCGAATATAGCTCTGGAGCCGTATTTTTGAACCACTCGAACGCTAATGCGCATACGAAAGAGCCACATTCGCATGCGAAATTCCAAAATCACTATTTTTGAACATTCATACGCATACGAATCCTGCAACGAGTGGTCTAAACCACTCGTTGTATTTTCTACTACTCGAAACTCAAGTACTCTGTGGTCGCGGAAGTGAGACAGACAATAATTTGACAAGTGACGCTTTAACTTTTTAATTTACTTGATTTACGTTCCGTTTCTCTGCGATTCATTACCGGTTTTTGTAATCAAAGATTTTTGTTAGTGGCGGTGGTGGTATAGTAGGTATATTTCTGCGTAGAAAGGAAACAAGTTATGGGATTAGACTTTATTGGCAACACAGATTTCTACTGATTCAAAAATACGTAAAAACGTGTGTGATAGAAATTAATTTCGTGCACGAAGGAATTTCGTATGCGCTTTCAGTTTTCGATTCGAACGGTTCAAAAATGCGACTCCTGATCTCTCTCTCTTCCTCTGGTTGTCAATATTTTCTTCTAGATGTAATTTTCAGCCCTTAGTCCGATCATACTTTTGGCTGAAAGGGTTTAAGACTGTGTGGTAAATTTTCTGAAAAGTCTACAAACAACATCACAAAGAGAGCACCTTTTAATATGTTTTGTAAATCGTTACAAAACGTTGACTCCGGGTATCGAACCTAGTATTTGCAGAATGAGAGCTCATCGGTTCAAACCGCTAAGCTAGACCATAGAACAGCAGACTATTCTAAATGACATCTCCTTGCTTGCCAACTATCATAATAGTTAAACTAAGATTAATATACTAGTGATTAAATACTGGCAGATGCATTTTCCGGTCACTTTATATTATAAACAGAAACACAGACTAATCGCCCTAGCCTTGTTCTTTATTATATACCTTGGCTATCTCATAGATGATACAGACAATATTAGGACATAGATTGGCAACTCCGTTTTCACTTTGATGAAAGAGTCGAAGTAGTAAATTACCTGTGCACTAGATGGCGCGCTAAGGTTTACGTTAAATCCGCTAGGTGGCAGTGGTGTAAATTCTTATAATATTAGTAAAATAGAAACTTTTACTTAGTTACCGCAGTGAAATGAAACCACGAAAACTAACAGTTAAAATATGGTAAAAATAAAACAACGAAAATGATAATATTAGAAATAACAAATCAAAAATTTCATCCGCCGACAGGATTTGAACCCGCGTCTTTGGGAAACCGGCCCAACGCTTTAACCATCTAAGCTACAGCGACTTAGTTTTGAGCGGTGAAATTAGTGATCTGTTATTTCTTACTCGGCGGATGAAATTTTTGATTTGTTATTTCTAATATTATTTAGAAATAATATAGCACTGTGAGTGCAAAAAATCTATAATAAAACGAAAATGATTTTTCAACTTTATTTATATTGAATTAATCATAATTGCATCAAGGCCATCTAGAGGCAAAGTAATGAACTGGGTGTACCAAGTTACATCATGTTCTTATCCTGTGGATAGATGGCGCTAGACGTGAAGATTTTTATGCCGACACTGGGTTCTATGAGAGATTCATACCCCTGGGCTATCTATCTTGATTACAATACATTACAAAAGGCTATTTCTGAGCTTATTTATTTGAGCTCATTTGACGGGTGTCAATAAACTAGCTATTTGTCAAAAAAAAAACTTCGCAAAAAAAATTTTCCAGTAAGATCAGACGTGGATCAGACAATGATTTTGGCATTGTCATATCCATGTATTGCAATTTTCCTAGGATTTTCGTAATCTTAGATTTTTTTCATGCCCTTGTTGTAAAATCTACTATTTTATCCCTAGGGCGGAGTCCAAAGAGATAATCCGTAGCTGCGTAGGCGCATGCCCCGAAGATGTGGTGGTCATCGGGGGGTCCCTGCCGCGGGTCCTCAGGGCGCTGAGGCCCCAGCGCGTGGCCCTCTTCGTGTCCTCGCGGGAGACCGAGAGGCAGCTGGCTCCGTGGAGGGAGTGCGGCTCTGAGGTAAGATTCTTGAATCTTTTCTTTATGGTATCCATCGTCAACTCTGTCTCTGTTATCCCTGACTTAGAGTTCAGAGTAATAATAAAAAAAGTGTTTGAGGGACTTCTCAAACACTTTTTCACTACGATAATAACGTCCGTTTAACAAGTACTTGTTTTTATGGCCTTTTCTCTTGTGATAATTTTAACCTATAGGATTTGGCTTTAAAGGCCTTAGAAGCTCAATATGCTAAAAATCGTGTATCAGTTCTGTCTATTAATCCAGTACCATGCTTCGCAAAGATTCGATTTCTGCTGGATGATTCGATTTATCTTTTAAAAACCCCGCAAAGATGAAGGCATTATTTAAAAAAGTCTGTCATCGTTTAAAAGTCTCTATCAATGCATTTATCAGTGTATTCATATCGTACTAGGTGTACCTGCCTACCTATACCTAATCTTATGTACACAACGTAATCGCTCGCATAATATTTTCAAGGTCATTGTGAGTAAATAAGGCGAGGTGTAAAAACCCGGTATTGGGTATTGTTATTTTATTATTATTCACTGTCTATATCCAAAAATTTAGTTTTAGGAACAGCTACCTACGAATTTAGATCTAGCGATGTATGCAATTCAACTTATTCTAAGCAAATCGATGCTATAATTTTAACACCTATCAGAATCCGTAAAATATCTAGTTTGATCTTTGCTAGTAGCAATTCACACATTTCTATTTTCGTTGTAAACACCGATTGAGTAGCCGACTAGTAATGGCCCATAAACGGACAGACGGATTGTAAAACGTCGTTTATGGCGGCCTGCTGCACGTCCTTCGATATTCTATCGTCGTGCCAATACAAAATCATATTATGTATTTAACGTAATTGTTGAGCTATTCTACTAATAGCTACCTGCCAATAAACAACAAAGAATTGACTGACTGCGTTTCTTCCCGGGCAAAAGCCATGGGAACCTGTCAATACAGCAATATAAAATGACCCTAAAAACTTGTTAGATATGAGTCGTTGACGCTCTGACGATCCTGCAAGATATAAAGGCATGTTTTGTGTTCTGTTAGAGAGCTGTGGAAAACGAGCTCCCAGTACACGACGGCATATTATTAATGATTCCTCTTCACCCCTTGACCCCATCTTTTTTGATGATTGGAAGAAACTTGGTAAACTTTTTATTGAATAGAAATTATATTAACCAGGTATGCATACAGTGAAATGTTTATGGAAAAATCATGTAATATTTGCATAAATTTCAGTTACGGTTTGTAGAAAAATATAAAGTAGAATTGCTCTCGTGCGCTTACGCATAAGTTTTACGATCGGCAAATTCCTCTGGTACTAACTTATCAGCGCCACGCGGTATTGCATATTGCACAAACTGCATATGCATTTGTATACGCATACTAGATTATGCATGTGTATATGTATGCTAAACAGCAAACACGTGAGGCGCGAGAGTGGCTAGTAGAGCGATGCCCATTTTGATTTGTGTTATGGAATCTTTTAGCACCATTCACGTTTTTCAACAATGTGTAATGCAATCGTATTGTTTACAATCTGAAACTTTATTAATATGGGTATGGGATGGGTACATTATTTGTTCCTATTCTCTCGACTGTATCAATCAAAACAATTTTTTCTCATTCTCCCGGCTCTATCAATCAAAATATTTTCTTTCTCAAAGATGACACCTTTTCGATTGGGACTTCTTCTTCTTCTGTCCCTGATACCTTTATTTGGGGTCAGTTCTCCTCACTGTCCTGCGCCAAGTCGATCCATACTGGGATGTCGGTTCGGGTAATTGGGCTTTGTTAAGTCTCTTTTGGACTGGGACTAAACTAACATTATGCTGACTGAGAACTGGTATTTTGGATTTTCGTTTTAACGCTTTGTTTGCGGTCTTGTCGAGCATTGTGCAAATGTTGTCCGGTAAATATTGAGTGCTAAAGTTAAATATTCCGAGCGAGCCAAGTTCAACATGCTTTGTTTTGTGTATTCTAGATTTAACATTAAGTGCGCCAGATCTATATAACAAACTGGAATTGTTGAGCTATAGGCTTTGTGGTTGATTTTAAACTGCCTTAAATGATTTGAAATTTAATGAGCTAAATTGAGAACTATACTTACCTTATTTACCTACTACCATCTACTACTGAAATCAAACTACACTAGAGGGCAAAAGTAAACTCTGTTTCGAATAAAAATGTTCTATTATTTGTGATGAAACTTAAATGTCTGAAACTGGGTGGGGCGATGATGTTCGTAAGGCAGCCTGCAAAGATTATATGAGAACGTCTGAAGACCGAGCTGAGTGGCGTGCCATGGGTGAGGCCTGTGTCCAGCAGTGGATGCAGGCTGATGATGATAATGGAGCCGCGGAAGAATACTTATTTCTTTAGACTCTAAGGCTCGTATTTATAAAGCGATCTCAAGATTGAGAGCAATATTAAGTAGGGATTTGACAGTCCGTTTTGTACCTGAAATGACATTTCTGATACGAACTCAAACCAGCTGTCACTCTTGAGAGCTGATTATAAATACGGGCCTAACTAGCGCTGTTAGACCAATAGAACATTGTCGCATGCTGTCTCTTCTATTTTGTTATAGTTTTATAGTACCTGTTTGAGTATTTCAGTCATAAACACTGGATATTGCACTTGAACTATAGACAATGAGTAACAACGTCATGCTTGATGCAACGTGACTTGTCCACCACTTGGAATATTTTGTTATGAGTTTTAAATGTCTCGTAAAATGTAGTAGTATCTAGTGTGCGTACGACTGCATATCTAATTTGTGCTTATGTTATTGTTGTCGTTTTTCATACCTTCAGAAAAGATAGGTGTAGTATATTGGTTGTAAGGGACAGCTTAGCCACAGATTACTTATGAGCGCGTCGGGCGCATTCTGTGGCTTAATGGCTGACAACTGTCAACAAAACTGAACAACTTTCACCAGGAAATTCTTTCACGAAATAAAAAAAGAAAATGGCCTTCCCTACAAATTTGACTGATCGAGGTGATCATTTTGTATGGGAAAGTCAATAAATATATTAATTTTCTAATGATAGTTTTTCTGATTCATTGACTGATTGATCAACATCTATCGCCCTGTATTGTGTATAGGCACCTTATTTTATAATTTTTCAAATCTGAAAGTGTAAATTTCGTAACGCTAAAATAGGAAGTTTATTTTGGAAAGTTGATTTACTTAATTTATTGTAACCGGAAGAAAACTAAAATACGTAGGTAACATTACACTATGGTAAAAATGTTGTACTGGACTCGTAGTTGCCCAAACCCCAATTTGTGCCTCGATGCGTAGTAATACCTAGCGTGTCAGTGGACTCTTAAACGGCGACCTTGTTTTTACAACCCCCAGGGAACGATTGACCCTCGGCGCAAATGAGACCGACTCTATAAATAGAATTTGACGTGACGTAGGCTTTCGCGCTGTTTTTTTTGTAAACTAATTTATTTTCAGGCGTAATTTAATTATAGGAGAGTAATTTAATTTTATCGTCGGTATTAGAATTGTTTTATTGATCTTTTTTTTGTCGGTGGGGACGTATATTTGATCGTCCAGTTAATTTTGTATCATGTAGGATTACAAACAACAAGGTATCATTCGATAAAAGCTTACAAGGGTTACATGTCATATTGAAAAGTTGTCAAACATTATTTTGAGTAAAATGAAAGAAAATTCCTATTACATAACAAATAAACAACTTTTAACTTTTGTAATCACAAAGTATGCAGTTGGCAGACACCTAAATTCAACCGAAAATAGCTGGATTTAGAGTCGATGCAAAAATAAAGAAAAGTCTAATAACACTCAATGTTATTTTGAGAGTCACTTTTTGGCATTATTTTCATTCATAGTATACTTATACGATTGGTTCTAAATTTCTCTGAGTGCAGACCTTTTAAAATTAGTGACCTCTGACCTCTGACCTCTGGCACACTGGAAAAGAAACCCAACTCTATATTAATTCTTCTTCTAAATCGGCACAGACATCAACAACAAATACTTACCTTTTTACCAAAAGAAAAAACCCTTCTGAAGGGAACCAAAAGGTTATTGACGTAACCACGGTTTAGGATGAACTGGCAAAGATTTCACTCAAACTTTACCTAAAATCAACAAGGGGAAGAAGACTCCTTTCATCACGATAGATATCGATATGCTTTATTGACACGACCGAAGATTATCGTAGTCAAGGCGCAAGACGTAAGCTCCAAGATTTGTTATATCTGCCTGCAGCATAGAACATACCAACAAGTCTTTCATATGCAAAACCACAGTTCAATAACCTTTAGTAGTGCGAAATGATTGATAGGATAAAATTGTATGTAGATCCCATTGATTTGTTATTCAAACATTTTCGGCTAAAGGAACTCCCATGATTTATGCATTCGATCAAACGTTAGATAAACGTTCATCGAACTTTATTTACTGTAATTCACCATTCAATTTAAAGATTGTCAAACAAAACTGTCTCGGTCCTACTTTAGTTAATCTTTGTATTGTTTGAAGGATTACATATTCATACCAAATTTAAAACTGAAAATATAGGTACCTACAATTAATTTTCTCACCATTGACATATGACATTGACACTAACTTTTCTTCTTTCTGCACAGATAATCAAAATCCCAGAATCCAAAGAAGGATTCATCGATCTCAACACCTTGGAGCTTCGTCTGCAGCAGAACTCGGGCACCGGCAAGAGGATGATCGGGTTTTTCCCAGCTGCCTCCAAGCTCACTGGAGTCCTGGCTGATGACGTAGCCACGACTTTACTGTTACACCAATACGGAGCGTGGTCCTTCTGGGATTATACTCTAGTTGCTCCTACGACCCTGGTGGATATGAACCCCACGTTTCCAGGGGTGGAAGAGGAGATGGTGAAGAAGGATGCGTTGTTCTTCAACTGTGAGAAATTTGTGGGGGGAGTGCAAGGACCCTATGTGGCTGTGATCAAGCGGGATGTGTTCAAGAATTCTGATATTTACACTGATAATGTTGAGGTGAGTGTTTAATTTTGCAGATCATTCATTTCTGGTGAACTTTTCATTATCGGGTGTTGACAAGATTTAAAAATTTCCAAGATTTCGATTGTACTGAACATCGAAATATATTTTAGATTTTCAGCAAGAATACCAGAATACAACTGAATGTAGTTCAGTAAAATCTTGCCGTAGCTCACTATATTCACATGCTCCGGCTAATTAGATTAGCATGATTAAATTGTTTTGGTTTACCTGTTTTTCTAGCAGTGGGTGTGTCACTACTGTTAAGTAATGTTATGTCAGAAAGATCATGTTTTTCACAGGAGCCAGAGATTTAGTAGAACTTAGGATGAGGGATCAAGATGATAAGTCTTTCATCCCACATATGCTTAAACTCGGAAACTATTCTGTATAAATAAACTGGATTCGGATAGCAAAAGGCTGGTCTGTTTGTTTTAACGTCCTTCAATTTCCCTAATCCGATAAGAAATTAGATGAAGTTAATCCGATTTTTACCCACGAGTGGTTTGAAAACAACCCTCAAATGTCGTCGACCCTTAACAGTGACCTGTCGACACAGGTCATACACCTCATGAGCGAAATATAGTACGAACGAAGTCTCGAAAATACGTAGTGACATTGTTGTTTGTTATTTCTAGAGGTACTTTAGTTGAGTTTAGATTTCCCTATAAGTGCAAGATAAGTAAATGTCTACAGATTTGATCTGATATAGGTCATACAATTTTTAGGAGATGCTTTAGAAGGCACTTTCAAGTGATATTGGCTGTTATGTTACAACATTTATGACGAAAAGGTACATTTCTTTAAATGAATATTAGATACAATGAGGTACATCTCTTCTTTATTGATTCAATTTGAAATGATTGTGGCGCTGTAGGCGGGAATGCCATTCAAATCAAAGCCCACAGCTTCCTACGTATTATTTGGTATTATATTATCAGTCCTTTTGTTCGATGACAATTTATGATATGGCATCTCTTGGGATAATTCACGGTTATATGAAGACGGTCAAATTATAACTCAGAAGGCATTTTAACCTTGCATTACTACCTAACTACATAAACAAACACTTAACACGAACGATTTTCAAATAATCAACAGAGAGAGTATTGATTTGAACTCTTTCAAGGAAAGGTGTTCGAACCTTTACTTTACATCAAATTCATTTTAGCCTAGGTATTAGGATATGTATGATAGCAGTATGGTGTTCCTCAGGTGCTCAGCGAAAGGATCGAGGAGTGGAAGTCGACACAAGCCATCCGAGCCGCCATGGTGATGCAGCTGAGGAACGCCGTCGGTCTGCAGAGCATCGCTGAGAGACAGGACCATATCACCAGGTAAGAATCACACAGTACTACACTTTTTATTATTATTTTCTTACTAGGGTAATTACTAATTGTGCCACCAATACAGTTAACCACGGATTAATATCATTTAAGGGGCCTTTATATTTTTATTGATGTTGCGTTAAATGATTTCTAGCCAAAGTATTGCGTTTACGCTTGCTGACAAAAATATTATATTGATCTTGGAGATATTTCTCGTCCGATGAAGTATTGAAAACACAATCAAAACAGTTTTAACATGTTAAAAAAAATCATAAAGTCAGGTCTTAAAAAAACTTAAAACGGTTTTTAATGAATAAGGCAACCGAGCTACTACGTAATTTTTTTCTTAAAACATAAAGCATACTAACCTTGATCCATTGTAGTAATATTTTTTGATTTTGATGTAATTTTCATTCATAATTAAACTAATTTGTCATTTTGTCGCTTACGTTTTTAATTCCGAGGGATTTCAAATCTACTCTCCTTGTTCAGCACGTGGCTGTGCTGCGTTTATGTGAGTGAGAGACAAATACCTATTTCGGCTGGCCGTGAAATATGGTTAGGCCTCTTAAGCGCATTTACGGCGGTACGCACACTGCGGGCGAGGAGATTTTGCCTGCTCTACGGTGTGGTTTTCATTTCATAGGTTTCAAATATTGCGAACCGCCTTATGACTTCTAGATGAGCATTACCTATCAACTCTGTCTCGTCTTCTGACTTAGACCACAGTAAAGAACATATCCAATGCAAAAAAGTATTTCTCATGAATGTATGTACTAGGTATGTCTGTAGGTTCATAAGTGTCGCCATAAATTATGTGTGAGAGTGTCACACAGGTATTCAGCCAGCCTAATGCCAGGCGGGTGCTGTAACCTTAAGTATAACAACTTTTTCTACCATACAAGAACGCGTGGAAGGTTAGCAAAGCGCGCGCCTGCATTAAATAACATATATTAATACGACAAACCAATGTTAGGCGTCTCTACCTAAATAATTTGTAATATTACCGGATTTTCGTTCAGTTCAATCCAGAATTTGGTTAACTTAGACTTTACCTATTAAAAAATTCTCGTTTCAAATTATGGGATAAGGGTTTAAGTTAAAGAAAGCTACGAGTACCTACCTGTACTAGAATCTGTAGACAGACTAGACGAAGGAATGCAATGGTCTAGACTAGTTAGACTAGACGATGTTTTGCGATTATGTGCCTGCTTAGAACAATGGGCCCCGTGTTAGTTGATACGAGGAACTCGTCAACATAGGTGGCTACTGGCCACATGACTTGGAAATTAACTGGCAATGGAATCTTGATCGACCACCCAAGCCATGAAAATAGTTTACGAAAATGAAGCACTCTGTTAGATCAGGAATTATCTATAGCGAGATTTCTCATTCACCAAAGCAATATCAAGGGTTTGTTTTGTTGATACCATGAAACTGAACAACTTTCTCTGTGGAACATAGGTCGAAAATTTGGAAAAAAGAATTCGGTGCTCCCATACAAAATGATTCGAACAGCTGACACCTTTTGGATGGGAACTCCAATTTTTTTTTAAGTATTGAATTTGCACGGCACTAAAAGAACTACAATATAAGATTAAAGCAGAATCAAAAACCTAATACCTATCTAAAACTTGAAAACCAAACCTAGTGCACTAGCCACCTGCAAAACCACAAACTGCACGAAGGGTTAGCACCAGTCGACCTCGTCCCAATTCCGCAAGGAGACATATTTCTGCGGGCTTAGTGAATACCGCGAATATCTGAGCCTAAGTATCTGGGGAAAGTGAACTATTTCTTAGAAAAAGTATTTGGCGCAAGGTTGATAATTTTCGTGACAGATTTGCAAAATTTTTCACTTGTGTTTAATGATAGTTTTCCTCAAACTCACAATTACTGTTTTTGTACCTTTTCAATTCGAAATTTATATTGTCACTATCAACGTCTACTAAAAATAATTCTAAATATTGATATTAAGGTCAAATGCATAAATATTTTTCCAATAAACAACACAGTAACAAACACTTATTTACATTTAAATAGCAGCAACACGTGCATTGTATCCAAATATTTAAATTTAAAATACTTAGAACGAATCCAAAAGTTTTTGATGCGTGTGTTTGTTTACTCTTTGTAAAGCACTTTGACGGTTAGAGAATGACATAGTTAGCTGTGCAACGAAAAATATTGTCTTTTCCACGGGAACATACGATTTCACTCTGTTGAAATTTCGGTTTAACTGTGTACTAAAAAATCATCCATGTACTTTCCATTTTATTATCTTTGCTCAACACAAGCTGCCAAATGCTCGCGAGTTCACAGATAAAACACATCTCATAATAATTTGGGAACATTATCGGCGCCAGTAGCAGTACTCATATTTATTGCCAAACACCTACCTGCAAATTACGATAATGATGACGCACTGTCTATATTTAGAGAAAGAAATACACCACTAAATGATACACGGCATTATCACGTCATTGAATTTGAATGAAAGCAAATATAGCACTTAGTTTAGTACTAACGAAAACATAAAAAGAATTATTGTAACTCATGAATTTAGCAATCTCGATAATCATAAATGATAAGATTCACGTAGATGAAAAAGAAATTTATGAAAAATAGAACATTTTACACGTGTTGCACTCTACAGTATATTATCATGTGTACCATAGTATGGACAACGCAGCACGATTTTGCCGCGTGTTTCAAGCCTTGATTGAAAGTCTCGGATTGTTCGTTATTTGCTTTCAATTTGTATCTATTCTGTTTCATAGTGTCGGTCTTCATCTCGTGCGTCATCTCATCTCCATTTCAGCCCACTCATTATTCGACTTGATATTTCTGTATACGTTCATAATAATTTACATATTTATCATCAATTCCTATGCCAACTGATTTAAAGTTTATGCATGCATGCAATTAGTTCATCACTGATTTTATGCGAAACCTTTAAAACTGGCACTGCACTTTACGCTCTGTCTACGCTGAATCAATAAAATTCGTTAATCACCAATGACCGTCTAGAATAGAACTAGTATTACTGCGTCTAGTCTAGTTAAGATCGTAAAACATACAACTACGCGATTGGACTGTGAGGTTTGTTAAGATTTGGCAACGTTTGCAGGCGCCGCGACAACCCGAATCTGATGCAGGTCACGCAATTTGCTCCACATTAAGCTCTTGATGATATAATTTATTGTGTCCATGTCAAGCTAGTCTAGTCTCAAATTTATGTATTCATCCGAATTTTTCAGAGCTATCTTCATAAAGGAATTATTGTGTAACCAAAATAAAAATTCTAGAAGAAGCAAAATTGAAATGAAGTAAAATTAAATATGTCTTTGTTTACAAGATGGCCAGTTTCCAAATCTAAATGAGAAAGATGATCAAACCGAAATTGAGACTACTAATTATCATAAACGAATTCAAAAACAGACTGCCGATATATCAGTCTCAGTTTATAATCTAAATATTTTCGTACGCGACTCCACACGTGTCGCAGTAAATGTGAAGACGGCCGACGAGGTAGAGGAAAATCACTGCGAAGCACTAATGTCAACCTCGATCGTGTTTACTTACTAACAAACGACCATTACAATGGGACTCTTGATATATTGATTTCTGGTGCAGAATATTTCCAACCAAACGTTGTTGTGATTCAAGTCGGTGTTGAAAATAGCCTCAATAAATTATGGATAGATGAAAACGTAATTTGGCAAAATAAATGCTTTGAAAGTTGATACAAAATATTTATATTTTAGAGAATATTCAATAGTTATTCGTTTTAATTTCGTTGGAAATAATTCCCAAACATTCTTTTATTAAATTATTCTCCTAACTTTCACTCATCATCATTAAAATTAATATATTTTGCATCAAATTATTATCTCATAGCGTAAGAAGGTAGAGTAAACAACAATTCTCAAACAAATAGAGCCATAAGTCCATAAAAACAATTCAACCAAGGCTGTACTGCAGTCATTGAATAATCACGTCATCCAGATAAAAGTTCGCACCTCGCAAGGCAGAGTCCAAGTTAGTTTACAAGTTGTGGGTTATCTGCAGCTGTCGTGTCGTGACGTGATCGTGACCAAGACCCACTCCGTCTCCCGGTTTCTATTACAAGTTTAAATCTGCTGATTACTCTGTTGCTAAGTTCATGATGAGCTTCCTTGAAAAAAAAAAAACTTAATTCTACATTCTCGTATTTTTTGGGACCTGAATCCAAAAGCAAGATTAGTTTCGATGTGACAGGTAGTATACGGAATGGCTTTCTCATGAATAGTCTGTTAAAATTTTCCTACTATTTACTTTCACTTCGTATCTTCTTCATAATGTAAATATATCGTGTACTTAACCAGTTCACAAAGCTAGATGCACCTACATTACATTGAACGAATGCATTTAAAATAAATATTCCTACTCTACTATTGCATCTGCAATTTGCATATTCATATACGTTGAGTCGTTTATATTCACAACTATTCCTTTGACCCCAAAAGCTATACTAGGTTTGTGGTTGACATACTGCGAAATGCACTTATCCCACCCACGGATTCACATTAAATAAACTTCGATTATTCAAGGTTAAAACCATACTTATGATAATAACAATGTTTATAGGATAATCCAAAATATTCCTTAATCACTTCCTTCCTTATATGTTTGCCCCAGAACTTAAATTGCAAGTTCCGCGATATTCTCAAGATCACCTTTACATTAAAAAACAATTCCACATTGTATTATTATTAACATAATTAATAGTTCATGCTATCTAAGGTTACCAGTACTAATAATTTGCAAAACATTAGAACGATTCGCTTTCTTGTATATAACCCTACGTAATATTCTAATTATGAACATTAATAAAACGATAGGCTCCAATATAGATCCTTGAGATACACACCTACTGATTATCCACTTATAGACGAAATGTTGACCTGTTGCTATACGTAACATATACACACTGTAGTTAAAGAACTGGAAATGTAATGAATTAAAATCAAGGTAACTGGATCAAACTAGTTTTTGCGATGAATATGTAATGTATTACTCGGTCAAATGCTTTAATGATTTTTTTATGTATCGTTTGCGTCAAGAGCACGAATTTTAAGAGAGTGTATTAGGTATTCACATGTGGATACCAGTATCTTCAGGTGATTTGTGGAAATTTTGCGTGGCATGTGTGATGTCAATCTTGTCCAGCGCGATTGTTTGGTATTTTTATTTGCGCGGAAGGCGCCGCTGCCGGCTGCCGCGCGAAATTGACGCGTCCTCCAAACTGTTGTGTATCTGCTTATTTTATGAGAATCTATTAGTTTGTGTACATCGATGAGCATAGCGGTTTTAAAATAGCTGGTTTTACGTTACACTGTTCAGAAATAAGCTACGTAGTAGCGTAGAAAATTAAAATTTACATTAACTTCATTATTTCGCTGCATAAATAACGCATTAATAGTGGATTCACGAAATGAGCTACATAAATCAAGTCTACTTTTCTTAATTATGGAAGTAATGACTAGATTGGGAGGAAGGATGCGTCTACCGCAGAGGGAGGATGCACAAATATCCCGCTTCCATCCAGTTTCCGATCAATTTGTGGTTTTCTGGTGGCAGCGGAACCAATTCCAATTATAGCTCTTCGACAGCTTGCTTCCTTTGAGGAAACTATTCTCCTCATTCAGTTCTCTTAGAATTTTCTTGTGCATTATGCAGATTTCAAATATCTACTTTATTGACACCTTTATTCAAAGAGAAAACAATTCTCCTTATTCAGTTTAGTTCTCTCAGAATCTCCTCGTGGATTCTGCATAAAAATTTGGTTAGATAATTTTCATTATAGATTTTTTCTGGGAATAAATAAGTGAGAACGATTCTTCGACTTCAGTAAATCTCTCTCGTTTAAGTACCTATTCAAAGAAAATTTAGTTCCCATTTTCACCTCCATTATTAATTTATGTCTTGGATCCATGATATTTTATAGTATTTATCTTAGGCATAAAAGAAATCCTTGCACCTGTAATAAATGCGATCTAGGCAGGAATTGCGCATGTTACATAACTTTTGCGGTTACCGCATATTACTTGTGCGTTGTTATTTATTATACGGGTTTGATTCTAGGTTGCAGCTATTTGGCCACGAATTCAAATTATTTTAATGTATGGTTTGGTATCTGCAGGTTTTGAGCTTAAGGGTTTCTAATTTATAAAATCAGTTAATATACCGATTTACTCACACAATATTTTATTCCTTCGTAAATTCGACAGCGTTCGGGGATTTCAGTTTGTATAGTGGATACTTGATAACTGTTCCTTCTTGTGTCAATTATCTATTTTTGGGGTTATATATTATCATGTAGGTATAGATTTGTCTCAACCTCAAATCTCAAATTGTAGAATAGAAGACCGTATTCAAAAAAGTCTTTTTAATTCCTTTTCGCGTTTCACATCTCTCACCACACTATCAATGTCTCCAACATTCACAACCCCGTAAACAGTTTCGAGTCCACTCCAATGAACAACATAGTGACAGTAGTGGAGCGACGCGGAATCGAATCCGGGTCAATGCAGCGCCCTCTAAACACTGGTAAATAGGTCAGCGAGGAGCTGTCAGTTGACTGGAAATAGACCGTTGCTAGCCGAAGACAGCTGATCGGCGCGTGAGTCGACGACAGCTGTATATTGAGCTGAGAGGACCACCGCGAGACAATGTGGCATTGGCTGGTGATTGTTGGAGAGAATTTGTTGGAAGCTGCGAGTTGAATCAAATATAATATGATATGGTATAAATGGAAAAGCGAAATCTAACATGAATAAGAATACACAGTCATTATAATAGAACGACAGACGTTACATTACCCAAAATGTAAAGTACATTTTCGTAATGAAAAATAACAGAACAAATAAGAAATAGATTCAGTTTCACACTGCTCATGTTTCCTTGAACAACGCCAAATCGACAGTCTATATTAAAATAAGTATCTACCAAGTAAATATAAATGAAATTATTAAATACAGCACGTAATTAAGCCACTCAAGTTTTTTAGCGCCTAAACATAGGTATATAAACGTACTATGTACAAAAGACTTACGCAACACCCAATTTATTTGTTTGTTATCCTAGCAATGAACTTCCGAAAACAGGGCCAACGACCAATAATCAGATATTGTCCGGATTCTAACACAAACAGTGCTCGCTTATGTAATGTAACTGCGGCGATATTTCTTCGGATTGGGGTGACACACATACAGGAGTTACAGACAACTCGCCTGGTTTACTGGACAAATGAGATCATTGACCGACCCATTTACTTCCAGCAAGGGAATATAAAATATTCGGGTTTGTTCGGGATACAGCAATTATTTTTTTTTGTGCCATGTTTGTACCTTATTTTCATCGTACCAAATTATGAGAGACATTGTATTTTGTCCTACCTACGTGGCCAGCCTTCCATTGGAAGCGCAAAAATATTGAATGTCCCAGATGCTTCTCTTCCCAGACATACAGTAGGAATCAGAGTAGAGAGAGAAAGGGATTCGGTGTATTAAGGCGAAAGGCTGATAAAGAGAACCTATCATGATAATATATGACCGTCGCAATAAACAATTAGTTTTTTTTTCTTCAAAAATAACATAAACTTTTTCAGACGTTGCGAAAACACCCTATTATGAAGTCGTTGTCGCGCTACCTACCCGTATGGATATAAGCGTTATTATATTATGTAAATACTAATGAAGATAAAAGAAGCAGAAAATGTAGTTGGAAATGCAACCATTGTTTCAGTGTTTCGATGATTTATATCTGGTAAACAGGTTTAACGACAGTCTTGATATGTTGTGAAGTTTATACGACCACGAGAAAAACCGCAGAACGAATGTATAAACTTACCGCGAACAAACAGATATTGTTTTCTTCTACGCATAATTTTACAAGCACTTGTAAAAGATGCTGGAAGTATTTTACTACCTTAGAAAAATTAATAAAATTTATGTTTTCGTAACTTAACTGTCAATTGTCATATTTATTGTATTTTGTTTAATTATTATAATGACAGATTTCATAAAATATTTATAAACTATTTCAACCACTTTTGAATTTACAAACCTAAAAAAAATGATCCAAAAATAGGATCAATCTCATTTGCTAACAGTATTTACAGTCGATATTATGACACTTCCATGCTGGTCTGGGAGTGATCGAAAAACAAAATAGCTTAGCTGCATCTTCTGCTCAGGGCATGGTGTAAAAATCAGCTAAGGGATTTGAGGGTAGGGTTCAGTATTGTCATTTAGGCGATGGGCTGACAACCTGTCACTAGGTATAGCAATATTCCTACAGATCTATCTGGAATAACAGACGTGGTGGAACTTACTTTGTTTAGGTGTTTACGCTCTGCCTAAGGCGTGATTATACATATGTATGTATGTATATTATGAAACTTAAAGAAACACTAAATGGCTTGTATTGCGGTAAATGTTCAGTGTTCAGCAACATATTTTGCAAATGATAATTATGCGTTGTTGTTGACACGAGCCCGTATGTGGGACAGGAAAACCAAACATTAAATATAACCTACTATTAGTTACCTGTTTCTCTATTTCTTTGTTTTTATTATGATTATTTTATATTACAACTACCGCCATGTGTAAATTACCTACTTGTTTGTTTTGTTTTATATTTATTTAGTTCTATCATACAAACGTATCACATTAATTAAAATATCTCTAATTCTGAACGTTTTTGTATTCTAGAAGATTATATTATATTGATATATTATATAATATACCTAGATATTGAGTCAGAATTTAAATGATTTAAATATTTTTTGTAAGATATTTCGGATATATTGATGTTCATAAAAATAAATTCTATTTGCACATTTCTCTCGAAAGAATTACGCAGACTAAGGCTCGTATTTATAAAGCGATCTCAAGATTGAGAGCAGTCTTAAGTATAGATTTGACAGGTCGTTTTGTACTGAAATGACATTTCCAATACGAACTCAAACTCGCTGACACTCTTGAGAGCTGATTATAAATATGGGCCTAAAGATACCTAACAATACAAACTGTATCAACTTTTTTAAAAGTATTTCGTGGTTTGTTTCATCTCGAATTTCGTAGATCGTCTCGTAATAAAGATTGACCGAAGTATTTCAATTCTGGATACATTTTTATTTGTCGTTTCCCCTAGAGAGCCATTTCCACCATTTATTATAACTCTGTCGGGCGGTTGTATCAAGGTCATAGATAAGAGTCTAAAATTATATTTTCAAAATATACTGGATGTTTTTTGTAACCGCATTAAAGTTCGATTTTCAGGTATGGCAACCGTATTTTCAAAAAACTTTAAATGCAAATTTGCTTCCTTTTAAAAGTAAAGGAATGGTTAAGATTTGCTATCTCCGGTATTTTCCCTGTAAGTGCGATAAAAATAAACCACCAAATATCAGAATTTCATTTTCAAACTAGCCTGTAAAAATTTTTGCAGTGGAAAAAACGCACACGTGGTAAAATTTATTTTTGTCGGTCAAAAATAGAAGAGTATCAAAAACACGTTCCAAACAGCTGATAGAGGCGCGAATGGTGCAAAAATAAACAGTACATTACCGGCGTCATAAAGTCAGACATAAAGCAGCCCCGGAAGATACCACGTAATGTAAACGTGCATCCGAGTGACGCATTTCTTCGTGATTTCTTCGTTACTAACTTGATTTGATATAGTTAATTCTATCTTATCTTATCTAAGCGATGTGCATAGTTAGATTTGATATTCTATTTTCATTAAAATGTTCAATGCAAATTGTAATGCGTCGCCTATACAATACAGTTTTCCTAAGCAGAAAGAGCACCATAGTTTAAGCAATCAACAAGATATCCTTGTTCTGTTCAGTCCATGTGTTTTGTCTCAGGCACTGTGTGAGTGCAAGAATTCCCAAAAATAATACTTCCCACTATGTGATATCTGATATCTGTTCATTTGAAATGTATTTTTATTTTCATTACTACCTTTATTTTTCTCATACTAATACAAAAAACCTCGACTATTTGTATGCAAAATCCTAACATTGATCATACGCACGTTGTAAGTAGAGCCTAAGTCCAATTTCAGGGACTCTCAAAAAATATTTTTGTTTTATTTCCCCTGACACCCTATATTTTTACATTTCCGCAGTTGCCAAGTTATCACTATAAATGTTTACTATAAAAATAAAAACACTACTAGATAACAAAGTCAAGACTTATAGCCTAGCCACAGCCACAGACTTTGTATTTATAAAAAGTATTTCTGCGTCTTCACCTTCAGGAACTAATAAATTCTAATAGTAAATTTAAACTTACATTGTATTTTATATTCAGTGTCGTTTTAACGAGACCTAGTCTACTATTTACGCATTAAGATAGATATGGACGTGCCTAGGTCATGGAAAAGTTTTATTTTCGTTTTAAAGTACCTACGCACAACTGGCAGTGCTGAATAATTAATTAGGAAAAAAATATCATAAAGTCCTAAGTCCAAATCGGGGCGTAATTTTTTTTCACATGATGAATTTCGCGATAGAAGTCGTTTTAGAGTGTTATACATAATATACATAATTATTAAGTTGAGTAGTTTATATTGTACTAGACTCATGATAAGATTTCATGATGACAGATTGTTAGTCAATCGCCTAAATTGGAATATACCGAAACCCTGGGATCCCTTTTTTGATTCTTACGAAATCTGTTACAGGAGTTGCTGGTACACTTTATAAGTACCCCCATATATTGATTTCGCTCCCAGCCTAGTATGGAAGAACTTTTATCCATGATAACACATATGTGCCTAATGTCGTTTTTATTATCCTATAAATAGGCACATCCTCTTCCCATTGTGCCAGCTAAATTGATTTAATCAGCCGAAGTGAAGCACTTTGTTATAAGGTTTCAATACATTACGTCGGGTTGAAAGGATCTATTTTTATCCATTCCAATTTATATTAAAGTACCCATTAACACTTATCCTACTTCATCTGTCTTATATATAACTTTGTGGGGTATGGTAGCCATAAAATAGGTACGTACAATAACGTACATAATATTGAAAGATTTATCCTATTTTTAAATCCAATTCGATAAGACTTCATTCAGTATTTTCGCTATTTTCAACAATTAGCAATTAAAAAAAAAACATCAGATCTCATAATTTTCGTGCAAAATTTTTCAGTTAATTGAATAGTTAACTAAATATTGTACATATCTTATATCCCTCTAATATTTTAATACAAGATGTAAGCGACAGCTTTCCGCAAACAGAAAGGCGTTACTCAGTTAACGTAACTGAACAACTTTCACCAGGAAATTCTTTCAGGAAATGAAAAAAAAAAATTGACTTCCCCATAGAAAATTACCACCTCGATCAGAAAATTTGTATTTTTTTTATTTAGGTACTGGAAGAATTTCTCTATGAGAGTTATTTAGTTTTGTTGACTGAGTAAGAACACCCCCTTTCTGTTTGCGGGGCAGTCTCCTATATAGGTCTCCTATATAGAGACTGCCCCGGTATGGACTAGGAGACTCTTTGCTCCCTCCGATATCTAATATAGAGTGTATAGAGCAGCTTAGGCACGTGCTTAAGCCGGGGAAATGTCAAGGGTATTGCCGGGAGCGCTGGTTAAACTGTCCACGCGTCGCCATTTGCAGAGGATATTAAAAGCTCTGCCTCCATGTGCGTTTATTTTTGATGGCTAGTTCACGTCAATTAGGTTTCTTATTGTTTGATTTATAGTTAGTAGCGGGCCCCAGCATTAGGCCGGGAAAACGCTAGGAAGAAGAAGATTATTTGGTTTAAAGTTACATCAAATTGACTGTGTGCGACTTGTATCCATAAATAAATTAAAGATTACATCAAAAACTCAAAACAAATTTTTACAAAGAAGAGTTCAGAGTTTTTAGCCAGATGACTAGATTATGTATCGAGGTATATCCTGAAATATCATGGTTTCTTTTGCTTCACATCCAAATTCAATGTAATTTTTTGCACATTTTTGTACGCTGGGGAAGCTACAATAAATTACTTTTCACCGAAATGTTCCATGTCAAAATATAATTCGTGGGCGGAAAGCTAGTAAGTATAATCAATAACTTTATCTGAAACTGTAATTCATCCGTCTCCCTGGCGCCTCCGCCCACGGCCCACTCGCATTCCATTAGAGACCAGGAGCGAATACGATTAGCATGGTATACTGCCTCCGTGATCTGGTTGTCTGAGCCATGGGCTCTCGCTCCAGAGGACCCGGCTTCAATTTTTGGTGGGGGATAACGACTTTTTGTTGCTGTTTTCGGTTTGGTTAGGACATTTAAGACTAATCGTCTTAAAAGTAAGATGGATTATCTTATCTTATGCTGTCGGATGGACATGTAAATAGTCGGTCCTGTGCTTAATTTATGTCTGGTTGTGTCAATACGTCCCATCAGAATTTCGGGCACTAAAAACCAAGTCCTTCGCAGGTGGTTGATCTCTGGTAGATTGGTCGCCGTCACTATTATTATACTGCCTCGTGGCATCAAACTTCAGTCTATCTGCAGACTTGAGTCTCGAGAGCGCTCCAACTGATCCGCGATAAATTTCAATGGCAGAATGTTCCGGCTCTTGAGTGATAGGCTTTGAAGATGGAGCGCGGCTTAAGCCATCAAAACAATTACGTTTATTGCTGTTCAGTGGATTGTTTGTTACATCGATCTACCTGATGAACCTGATCCTCCTACTTACTTTACCACTTCAGCCACAGATCGTCGTTCTTTATTTCACCACTTCAGAAGCAAGACTCTACCTTTCAACAGTTAGAAGTTGAACTCGTTAAAAAAGTTACGATCGCAAGCGTACATAACCGAAATCATCGAATCAATTCAGCCGAACAGATTTGTCCAAGCATTTAGGCGCCGAATTTGTCCGGCAATCAGCGGCGTGTATAGTACGTCCAATCTTCAAATGAACGTGAGCGGGGGCGCTGCTTTTTTTATTTTCATTATTAGAATTGGGTTTGATCTTACTCTAGATACAAGGTCAGGGATGACAGTGACAGAGACGAAGAAGGAACGAGCTCACCCAGAAAATGCCTGTTATGGTACTGGCACTCTCAGACGAAACACAGCAAGCTGCTTGGCGCCGGACTCCGGTGGTCTGGTGGTCGCGAGCCAGGCGGCCCCTTGCGGAGCCTACCACTGCTATGTTGAGATCGTTCAGCCGGATTCATTCAAAGGCAAGCCTGTGTTGCCGTTGCCCGGGGCGGACCACTACGAGGTAGATCCCATCCCACCCCAAATGTTGGATAAACTGTTTTAAAAATGGCGCTTGCTGCTGTGTTGGCGGCGTTAGTACCTTTTTTTCGCCACGTTCAATTAAACCCATTGACGTGGTGTACACTTCACGCGCGTTTACCAGCTGACAGGGTAACCCAATTGCTGGCAGCGCAATTGTTGGCGACTGTCCAGCGCCGATACTGAAATACCAGAGGCGGAACCAGCTTATGTTCGTAAATGAGAAACGCGTGTAGTTTTTATCACGTCGGAAACACAATTTTAAATCTAAAACAGAAATGTCTCAGTTACATTAAAGATGATATCGAAAAAGTTTACGATGTTATTGTAAATCTTAGGTTAGGAGCACTATCTTTAAAGTTCGTCTGTCACCGCAGTAGGTACCTAGTTAATCTCTGATAGCAAGGCTAAGAGCATCATTAACCCTGCATACGTCCCTGGCTACAAAACATGTCCCCTGAAGAATAATTGTTACACGTGGCGCGGCTTACAGTCTCCACAGCAGCGCGACCTCATTCCAACACAATGCAAATGTGCACTTAATCCTCTTGTCACTTTCCTTTTTTTTGCATAATGCAGAAGAACGGCGAATATTGGATAATTTTACCTACCACATGCAGATACTACATTTCGGGATTCTGTGAATATTTTGTAAGGGTTGTTATCATCTATTGTTTTTTTATGAAGTAAAAATTCCGACTGAAACGTCCTGAAGAGAGAAATTACAGTCTTATCTCCGTAGCCTTTTCCCGTGTTTCACGGGATTGGCTACCTAATCTAGGGAATTGAACGGCGACGATCAATATTTAAAAATGCAGTTTCTTATGGTTTATTTTCCTGGTGAAAAGCTTTTTCACGTGCTCTAGTAAACGTGGCGACCCCGTTCCATAAACGCTCCATAAAACTGCACTCACCGCCATGTTTACTTTACGCCACTATCTTCTTGGCACTGCACTTGTGCTTTTGTTCGTGTCGTAAACGGAATACCTGCTATCTTCTGTACTACTTTTGAATATTTAATCTTCATTCGGATTATTTTCAATCTCATGAAGATTTTGTTGTTTTGAATTTGCAACGTTTTTGAATCAATGACATTCAAATCTGTATTCTTTTCAAAAATTTAAGAATCCTTTTATGTATAGCGATCGTCTATAATCAAGAAGAGTTTACTTAAATCTTGGCACTTGGGTCCTCGCCTGTGAGGTACTTCTATATTTTCTAATTGTTGGCAACAATACTAGACAGCAGGTCGTAAATGAACGATTCATAGTTTGACAATAGATACCTACTGCTGGAAAATAAAAACGAATTTCAGATAATTACTGGGATAAGTAATGTGTAAACCTTAGCATTTATTAGATTATTCTAGAATTGAGACGAAACTCCGCAATAGACAGCTATATTTGGTTCATGAGGAATTCTCAATTCATCGCTAATTTGTGGTAATTCTGTTATAGCTGTTCCTTTAATTCAATTTGTAGCCAACACGAGGGAAAACTGTTTAAACCTTAGAGGATAGCGAGGTTTGTTTTGCATTCAGCCAACGTTCTCGTATCATCCGCAACAGAATAGGAGCTTCCGCTGCGGCTTGCACTGCAGTTCCTGTTTCCTGGATTCCAGAATTGCGGCACAGCTATTTGTATGGGATTAACGTTGTTTATTTATTTACTTTTTTTATAAGGAAATATTTAACAGGAATTCATACATTCTCACGTCGTTGTCCTTTTGCGGGGTATGCAGAGCGTAACGTTTTACATGAATATATCGTAATCAGAAGGTTAAAATTTCCCAACTGCGTTATTGAAGTCTCATAACCTCTCAGCTGTTGCATTGAACTGAATTGATAAATCTCTGTATTTTCCGGTAAAATCGAGTATAGATTGAATTTTATTGATTTGCGAGGTACGAATAGTAAGGAAGACAACAAAGCAGTAGAATTAGAGAATGGCGGTTTAAATACTTTTATTTCAGTTGCTAGTGAGAAAACCTTTATACGTACTCTGTAAGCCCCAAGAAATATTAAACTAGGTACATCATTTACTTATCTGATCTTCCGTTTGTTGCAGACAAGTCCTGTCGCATATCAAGAACATACCTGAGCTCATTTTGCTTGGCAACGAATCTCCCACCGCTCGAAGGCTGCCCATATTCTCCCTCATGGTGAAACACCCTAGAGGCACCTTCCTGCACCACAACTTCGTCTGTGCTGTCCTCAACGATGTCTTCGGCATTCAGGCGAGAGGAGGACTGAACAGTAACTTGAACTATGGAGCTGATATACTCGGTATTGATGATAAACTGCTCGCGGAGTACGAAAAACTGCTTGATGTTGAAGTGTAAGTCGAAGTCTTTAATAGAAAATCTCGTAGTAAAAATAACCAACTAAAGAAAGTAATTTACATATTCGTTTTCTCTTTTGCAGACAAAGAGAAGTAGCAAGAATTCGCAAAATCAGTGATGCAAAGTCTCCCGATGTGCCAATCCACAATGAGCATCTCCGGCCGGGCTTCTGCAGAGTTTCCTTACCCTTCTTCATGACAGACAATGAGCTAGCATTTGTTATGGAGGCTCTCAAAATGGTTGCCACTGAAGGATGGAAGATTCTGCCTCAGTATGTGGTCAACCCTCAAACAGGACAGTGGAGACACCACGCAACTTCAGTGATGAGAGACAAGAAGTCCTTGTTCTCGTTGAGGTTCCATGATGGAAAAGTGACCACACATGAGAGAAGAATTTCGGGTACGAGTTGATACTTGTGAATTTCTGTAAATGCGTATTAGTTGATTTTAATAAAACTTTATAATTGTATTTTTTATTCCAGGCCCAGGCATTTTCCCTCAGACATACACAGAGTGTCTTCAAACTGCTCGAAATCTTTTCAACAGAGCAAGAAAGTTGGCTATGAAATGCTCTATTGCTGAACCTGAAGTCGGATTTCACCCTAAGATAGACTACCTCAGATGGTTTATGTTGCCCAAAGAAGCCCATGACCTCTTACTGGGAAAATCAGGCAATGTAAAGCATATTGTGCCATTCGACCCCTCAGGTTACACAGGGGCCAGGAAAAGTCTGAAGTTCTCGCGTTGCGGGGTTGCTTGTTCGCCTATATTAGGCTCCTCTGCCAGACATTTTAGTCTCTCTGCTATTGATGATTGCCATATGTTCAGACTTAAGGATAAGCAAAAGTTTTACTCAAGAGAATCTAGCTTAAGAGAAACTCCCCAAAAAGAAAATACGTCATCATCACCACCTGTGCAATTCGCTGTTGGGGAATCCGTGTCTCCGCTGCGACTCATTCCTCATCTAAATTCAAAGCAACCACTGAGATCACGGTGCTACAGCCTCGGTTCTGATATTCCTCAAGTCCCGTTGAGCGCACAAGCAAAATTGAATCTCGGATTGAAAGAAACGAGCCCGAGTAACTTCATCGAAAAGGCAAACGGTTTTTGTAATTGTGGAAGCCAAACTGACCTAGTATCTTTGGATGACCCAATGATCTCACCTGGGAGGCAATTATCTTACAGTGCACAAAGTAGCACATCTGTATCTGACTGCAGCCAAGGAGGCCGAGCATCTCCCACTATTTCCCTGAACTCACACACATCCGAAGATATACATGCATATGTAAAAGAGATGACAAAGGAGATTGCAACGGAAATCAAGTCGGAAATCCGTGAAGTAATATCCCGAGTCGACGACATACTAGAGAATTCAGACCTAGTTGAACAGTCGAATCTTAGCATGACCTCAATTTCTAGTCAGAGTGATAAGAATTCTATATCAGTCGTAGATGTAGCTGAGTACCTGATGGGGATGTCAAAAGAGATGGCGTCGGAAATGAAACACGAGATCCGTGAGATGGTCAACCAGGTCGATGAAATTATTTCCCCTGAAGGGTCACTATCAAGGAAAAGTTCTCCTCCTCAAGGAAGACAGAGGATTGGCTCCGGACCTGATTTGGGATTAGACTTAAAGAGAACTCAAGGATCCGTATTAAGGAAGTGTCCTACCAGTCCTGTGCTACAAGTACTGTCTCCCGAAGAAGATGACAGCCCATTTAAGAGATCTCCTTTAACACACTCACCAAAATCAGTTCAATGCACTCCCACACACGACCATTCTGGTCCTAACAGCATATCGTTTAACTCCAGTGAGACTTCGACCCCTGATACAATAATCCAGGTGGTCACAACTTCTACTTCACCAAATCTTCCAAAATCTCTAAGCTCAAACAAACTTTCGGATGAGGAGGCGAATTGCAACGACGTCAACTGCAGACATTGCTGTGTCAAGAAAGCATGGTGCCAAAATCCTTCAGTCAGCTCTCAAGACAGTGGGATCAACATGACATTTGCCGATAGTACTGATTCGTATATGGATTTCGGTAAGTTAATCGCAATATCTTATGTTATTCTTAAAAACAACAGAGAATGTAATAACATCCTACACAGATCAGACGATACCTAAAAAGACTGAATCATTAATTTGAAAGGCCATGGTGTCAAGTTCAGTGATCACAACCAAATCTGGTTTTATCGCGAATGGAGCTGGTTTCAATTACACCAATCTGTGTATCTCTGCAAGTTTATCTGTCAACAAGTTTGATTTGATTTGCAGCAAAATGGCGGACATCATCCGACCCCACTACGAATAAGGCGAAGAAGCTGCAGGGCAGGCTTCGTATGTGCCAGAGATATGAGAAGACAGAGGTCCCGGATATTATAGAAGGGGTGCCTGTCTGCTCTGGAGACCACACGAGGTCGACTAAGAGGTGTGGAGACTCAACGGGTGAATCTGGAAGAGTAATGTTCCAGATTTCTGATGACTCTGAGAGACACATTAGGTTAGTATCATACATACATATAATCACGCCTTTATCTCTTACAGGGTAGGTAGAACGTGAAACACATCATAATAAGGTGTTTCCACCACGTCTGAATAATTTTAGAAACGAAAAGCTGTGTGAAACGAACAGCATGCATTCTATCCATGTCCATCATGGAAGTATTTTATAGATAAAACCCCTACGAATACTCGGATCGAAATCATGGCCCTGGCATTCACGGTGAATAAACTCTATAGAGAGATAAGTTCTTTGCGAGACTTGGCAAAAGATTGTCGGTTAAATCAAGAAGTTGTTGGCGGTAGTTCAAAATTTGCCGAGGAAGTCAGCAATTATTCATCTTGACAGCAACACACTTAAAAATTCGTCATTCAGAAAGATAGACGTAGTAATTAAAGTAAAACAGCAGAATTAATTATTTCAAATGTGTTGCCTGTGTTGCGTGTCTGTATTGTATCCTTTACGGGGTAGGCAAGTGTCAATGAAAGTATTGAGGGTCGTCATTTTAGAAATAACGATGAAATAACTAACTCTATTGCTAAAATGATAGGCCGTCAGCCCATGACCTAAATTGAAGAATACTGAAAACCTCGTTTCCCTCTACTAACTTCCACAGGAAGCAGCTCGAACATTCTATGATTTTGACCGCTTCCAGTGCATCACGGATGTAATATTTCTTTTAGAGGTAAATTATTTGACTGACAATAATCTTTACAGGGGTGGAACATCACTTTTAGACTCGAAAAGGTCGAGTCGTTCGTCAAACGCATCATCAAGTAGCTCAGAGCGCAGCGGCCGATCCAGCGGGTACGGCACCGACGTGTCCAGTCTGTCCAGGCAGTCGCTAGATGAACACTACTTTGATAGGAGGTAAGTTAGTAGAAGAGAAGAATGTCAATAGTAGTTTGAGACTGTTAGAACGATTTATCATTACAAAAACGCTTAGTTTTGAATGATCCATATCATATTCCATAGCATCCCTTTCATATTTGCCTAACCAAACCAGGTAAAGTCAAAAATTTCACTGGTACACGCCGAACAATGCAAGCCTACTTACTACTAGGTTAAACACTAGCCTTGCAGTCCCTTCTTCTTATCTGTAAAACCTTGCTTACTGAGATACCTTTTGTTGTTGCAGCGAATCGGAGTACCGCCTCTTCAAGCAGGAATGTTGGGAGGAGGAGCAGGATGACAGCAGTGCTTGCAGCGACACCTCACTTACAGAGTTCACGAGTGATGATCAGGGCAAGTGGCACACGCTGCCCAAAGCCGTCTGGAAACCCACGGTCGAGGTAATCATATCTTTGCCTTCCCATTGTATGCGAAAAATTACTCTGCAAGAATTTAAACCTTCTGATAAACTACCTATAAATGATGGTGAAAACTTTTTCCAAAGTCATCGCTTAGATGGAGATAGTTAAAACAGACAGACATATAGAGCTCTCCGCCACTATACTCTGCAATGATTTAATCTGTTAATAGAAAGCTAAAAGCTCTTCTAACTTTCCAGGCGATCCACGAGTACAGCATGATTCGACCTGGAGACAAAGTACTGGTCTGCTTGTCTGGAGGTCGGGAGTCAGTCGCGTTGTTACACGCAATGCATCAGTACCAGTTCTACGCCAGGGCTAAAGGAGTACATTTCAGTATTGGTAAGTTTCAATAAACCTACCAGTACCTAGCTAGAGTTAGGGCAACGGACCAAAAGGGCCATTGCTAGTTATTGTACTTCTTCTAGTGTTAAAATCCCAAAAGGACGTGCTATGAGCATTGCACAAATTGCAAAACACACCTATTTGGCTTCCTACGCTGGTTTTTACAGTAAACTCGCAAAGAAAAGCTGCTGGGGTATATTATCTAGTTACCATTTTTTTTTTTTCAGGGGCACTATTCGTCCACGAGCGAGACTCGGAAGTGGACCCGTTGCATCTCATGGCGTACTGCAGAACCCTCGGAGTGAAGCTGATTTACCAGGACAAACTGGAGGACGAGGATTCGCAAAGTATGACCATCATTTTTAACCATTTACTAGTTGGCGTTGATATGAAAAGTAAGGAGTTTAAATTCGTCATTTTGACTACTTCCTCGGTAGCATAGTTGGCAGAGCGATGGAACGATATTCCGAAGCTCGAAGGTCGTAATTACTTTTTAAAATGAAAAATAAAAATAGCACTGTGAGTGTGAGTGCAAAAACCTCAAAAATTGTTGGCTTCGGACTCGTAAGCCAGTTGACCCCTTGCGGAGCCTGCTACGGCCTAAGTGGGTTCGTTTACCTATATTTAGACCCCATGGCCTTGGAAAGAGATAATTACAAACACCACTACAGCCAGGACTCCAAAATTAGCTGATATGTCTATAATCAAATTTTTTTACTTTGCTTAATGGTGTATATTGGACGCTCCTAGTTTACCCTACGCTATATTTCCAGGACGCAACAGCAACTCAACCAAGCTATCCGAGCTCCAACGCTGGTCGTGCCACGCCGTCCGCAGACGAGCTTACATGGCCGCCTGTGCTCACGGGTACGGGGTAGCCGCCGTCGCTCAAACCTTGGACCACGCGGCACGAGTGTTCCTCGCTACCTCCTTCCACGCGGGCGCGCTCACTAGTGTCAAAGCACATTATAGAGTCAGGTAAGAAATACTTTTACATTAGTTTCTATTAAGTATATACCCCAGATCAACTTTCTTAAACCTAATACAACAGCACAGGAGCCTGAATCCTGAAGTCTGAAGATTTCGCATACAGAAATTCGCATGCGAATGTTGTCTTTCGGATGCACATTTCGATTCGAATGATTCAAAGACACGGCTCCTATTGAGTTTTAAGCAAGTGGGTCTGAGCACCACCTGGTCTTTTTCTCTAGTGATAAAATGCTTGGACGCATGTCGAGTATCTGTTTACTAAAGTGTCAAATTCTTTGTCTCCAGAGAGCACAACCTGCGCATCATCCGGCCGTTCATCTACGTGCGCGAACACGGTCTGCTGTCGTTCTGCAGCCAGACAGACTTGCCAGAGTTCCGCGCTCGCTCTGTCTCCCCACCCGGCAGCCCGCACAGCGACTCCAGCGCTGACACCGGGTAAGTAAACAGACTTCATCATCATCAGTTTCTATCAGTCCACTGCTGGAGATAGGCCTCTCCCATGACACGCCACTGGACTCAGTCTTCAGTCATTATCATCTAATCTTTGTCTCCTGCCTTACGAACATCATCGACTCTAGTTTAAGGATGCTTTAAGGCTGTCGATTCGTGGTCTAGATTCGTAGAGTAGACTCTAGACCAGATTTACCTTTTTATTTTTTTATTTTTTATTGGAAATGGGTTTGCTCTTGACTCCAGTCTAGGTCGTGGGCGACAGAGATAGAGTCGACGATGGAGCAAGCTTGCCCAGAAGGTGCCTGTTTCTTTAACTTTGAAGTGATTTAATTCTAAAATTGGTAAATTTTCGTTTCTGTGAACTCCAAAGTCAGCAGGTGCCTTGCGTTGGCTTCAGACTCTCTTTAGTCTCAAAGTGGTTTTTCTTTTTGTTTACAGGAAGGAAGTTCTCCTAGAGCGTTCAGTATCGGACCCTTGTGGTTCGGGCGCCCTGCCGGAGCCGTCCCGCGCGGAGCCGCTGGGCGAGGCCCGGGCTATACTGGAGACCCACGAGAGGCACCATCCCTTCCTCTTTAACAGCCTCAAGAACGCTCTGCATCCTCTCATCAGTGCCAGGTAAAAGTCAGGAAACAAAAACAATCTTAAAAATTTTATGGTGCATTCTTCGATCAAGTCGATGAGTTGATTTTATAATGTCAGTAACCAGTGACTTCCAACCACCAAAGTCCACTAAGAGGATGCGTTTGAACTTTGAAACATCTCTTTACACATCAGACCGTTACAGTGTATCAGACCGTTAAATATACTTTAGTTTATTTATTAAATATTTTGTATTACTTACAGAAACATCGAGAAAGACCTGAAGGAAAGCAGGCATCGCAAGAAGTCAGTGATCCAAATGAAAGATGGTGCTCCGGTGTATGACTCCGACGAAGGCACGGACGAAGAACCAGTGCCGTAAACTATACAATCAGATATATCTGGTTCCATTATTCATTGACATAAAATGAAATTGAAAACTTTTCAGTCAGAAAGAATCGAATCGATGGGTAGTGTCTGCAATCCTAAATTGGCAACACTGACGGAAAATTCCTACCAATTTTACGCTTTGTTATTGGCTGTCAAAATAATTTAAAAAGACTGTCGATTCAGGGTTGTACGAGATGAGAAGTTAGATGTCGCATAGAGAATTCTACATTTCACGATATAATTTTGTAGTGAGATTCTCTAGCGTAGAGTAAGACAAAGTAGTAGGTATCTAGTATGTTCGGAAAGTTATTTAAAGCATGATATTTCTAGACCTAGATGCCAAATCTTAGATTTAATGCGTGGTATGTAAAGCTTGGAATGTATTCGATTTCACTCTATGACATTTTTTCTTAATATTTTAAGGCCTAGAAGCCAATATTATACGGTAAGACCAATTTGTGATTATACAGTGATCGTGTTGTTTGTGATGTGATGAAGATATTTAAATGTGTTGAGTGTTCTCCTCTTATAGTAATTGTGAGTAAGGATTTTATTTATGCCTTTATGCTGATTGAAAATGACGGCAGCACAATTTTTCATGTTAGTTTTTATCAATTTCATAAATATGCTTACAAGATATTCGAAAAAATGAAATTGAAGCAAGAAATGGTCGTTATTGGTTTTCCATAATTGGCTTAGTTAAATTACATATTATTAATATTATGTACCATACACTTTTGAATTGCACGTCATCCATTTTTAAGAAATAGCGCTACATTATGAAGAAATATAATTTATTTATTTTCCTAGCGCTGTCTCTCTCTTTAGGATGTCTTGATAAACACAAGTGAATGGGACTCCAGTGAGGTTAATTTAGTGTTGCCATATTGATATTTTTTTTACGAATGGTAGAATTATTGCTTGGACATATTTGTGTTGAAAAGAAACTAAAGTGCATTTGCTACAGTCTGGATATTGTATTACATAAAGATAGATATTATCAATGTTTTATGTAAATTTATGAAAGGTTGTCAGAAGTAACTGGCTTATTTATTGTGTCGTTAGAGATATAAATTATGGAAAGCGTTTATAAAACGCCAAAGTTTTATGTATTATTAGGTATAATCATCTATGAAATATTGTTAATGAGAAATCACTATTTTGATGATGTAATGATGTTTAAAATAATGATGTTAGACGTCAAAATAGTATGTACAAATGTTCATTGATGATGTAGTTTATCACGCTTCAATTATTCGCATTATCGTTTAGGTATCGATTTCTTAGGTATCTTTCATGTATCTTTTTGCAACGATTTTATATTTGAGGGTAGACTGTTTTTGTTAATGGTAACACCAACATTCGCGTTCCAAGCTTGGAATTAGTTTTTAAATTTGGAACGTGATTATTGATGTAAGACTGATTTAAAGTTATGTTTTTGAAGGTATTTTTTTTTCTATTACATGTTCTACACTAGTGGTAAAAACTAATCCATTACTAAGTATATAATGATACTTTTCTTAGCTTTGTTGTTTTATTTCTATTATCCTGGATAAGTTGTTTTTTGCTACTACTTGTTCTATTCTTATGTAGAGTTAAGAATTCGATTCCTGAATTATCTAGTAAGGTAAAGAATTTATAATTATGTGAAACAAGTCCCATTCGTTGCTTCCATAGATGTATTCATATTATACATTTTTGTCATATAAAATTAAATGTTTTATCGGACCTTGGCGTTTTATTTCATAGCACAATACTTTTCTTTATCAAGTATGTAAATAACAATTATAAACTATAAAAAATATTATAGTAAAACCATTAGACACGTAAAAGCTTAAGTGCTTGCTTATACTTACGTATTAAGTTCCTGTATCCAATATCTAGGTTCTTTATAAATAAAACTTTACATAACAAACATTTCATTTCATATATATAAATATGACAGTAATATATGAAACAAATGATTGTCAATCTGTCAGTACAAGTACAGTGTATTTATTGGATATAATTTTATTGTAAAATACTACCTATAGTCATGCCTTCATTATGTTTGGGGTAGGTAGAGTTCAATATAACACTTTCTCTGTTTGAATGACTTGGGAAATAAATAAAACAATGATAGACTTGCTTACACCTATATTCATACACGATAATTATGCATGTGTGCGTGCTCACATACATCCTTACATAATGAGTATTATCAGTACTAATTCTGTCAAAGATTACAACACCGAACACTGAATATGACGAAACTACACTAAGTACACTTATTAGCTGTTGCTGCTAAGCAGAGATGAGTTACTATACCTAAGTAAGCTAGAATATAAATATTTTAAATATAGTAATAAGATAAACCTAAATATCACCTATATATATTTTATTTCATGACGACACAATATTTCTCTTTTCTCCGCTTATTTTAAATATAAATTTAATATAATAATTGAGTGAACGTCGACTACATAATTTAATATTTGTAGTGTTTATTAGCTAAGTAGGTTTAGAATATGAAGAGTGCTCTATAGTTCATAAGAAGTGGAAATTAGGTGTGTGTCTCGGGTTACGTCGGCTCACTTCCCTCCCTGGCAGCACGGCTTGCCCCCTGCAATAGAAACATTCAAATCAGTCATCATCAATCCACAGGACAATGACAGGAGAACATTTGAATCAAACAACATCTACCTACCGAGAGTAAAACAATTATAGAACCTACCCATGAAACTGAATAACTTTCCCCCAAGGAACATAGGTCCAGATATGAAAATAAATAAATTCAAACATTCCATTTAGTATTGGAAAGCTTTTTTCACTTCTCATGCTCGTAAAAGTACTACTTCGTGCAGGGTGTATAAAGTTGAACTTTATGCACACAGGCAAAAAAGTAGCTTTTTTAAATGTGTCTATACTAAGGCAGAGACAATTAAGGCTATGACGCCAAACGAAATAAAAAGTGACCTCCTCAGTTCTCCTCGACCGGGCTCGGACAGGTAAAAATCTCGGAGAAAAATGACTTGGTTTATGCACTTATTGTCATAATATCTACTATTTTTGTTTATGTTTTGGTCTAGATGTTCCTTGGGTAAAGTTATTCACTTTCATAGGAGTACTTTCACACCCTTAAGTTTTATCAGCTTATTTTTTTATGTAGGTATAATTCGGTTTTTCAGCAAGCTTTCTTCTGGGGTTAAATTGTGCATATCTGATCGCCACCGTCAGGACATGCCTAGGTCTTCGTTTGAAACGAAACGTCGGATGGGATGAGTACACTTACCGGAGGGTTTGCCATCGCCGCACGCGCAGGCCGGGCCGCAGGTGCAGCCGGCGCCGCACGCGGCAGTACCGCCCGCGCACGTCCCTGAAACCAGAATATCACCCTTGTTAGATATGTTAGTGCAGAGACTAAACTGGGTACATCGCTCTATGCAGCCTCACCAAGAGCATTCGGTCGCGAGCAACCTGCGCGCATATAGTTCATCTAACTAAGTATGTAAAATCGAACTAAACGAATGGTCTCAGTGAGGATGCATCACCAGAGCGTCCTATACTTGATTAACATATACTCTCTAGTTTTTGTTCAGACGACAAAGGTATATCTTATAGTGGAATCAATTCGAAAGCGCAAAAAATCACGAAATCTTGACTAAAACGGTCACCTGTCCTTAGAGAACAGAAAGTAGAGCAACAATGTTGGTTAAGATTTAGTAAAGTCATGCTCTCCACGAATCGATAGCAGTATGATGTGCAGTGTGGTACTTTTGTAAATAGAAAAAAAAATGGAGATAGGAGAACACACACTAATGGCACCGCTAGCCAGTATAATAGTGTACATATGCACGGTTATATGAACTGGTATGAACCTTTCTATCTGCACGATTTATTACTCTTGTGGTGAACTGAACTAAGGCCCGTATTTATAATCAGCTCCCAAGAGTGACAGCAAATTTGAGTTCGTATCAGAAATGTCATTTCAGTACAAAACGGTCTGTCAAATCCGTACTTAATACTGCTCTCAATCTTGAGATCGCTTTATAAATACGGGCCTAAGTGGCTCGACAGATTCAGGCATTCATGTGTTCAGCACTCTACGTTGTATCAACTTTCTTTCGGGTAATATGATATAAGCTTCTGAAGACTCCATTAGCACACCCATTAAAACAATAAGATCTAAGTAAATATGGATGGATTTTGTATAAGTTATATTGCGTAGTACCCGATAATTTTTGTCTCTGAGTATTGTGATACCTACCTACTCTAAGCACACAATAAAAACTATAAAAAGGTTGCTTTGCGTTGAAATTTTATTTTGTTTATAATAATAATATGGAAAAAATATAAACAAATATAAAAACTATAATAAATCATGGAATAAATGTAGGTACGATAATTTATATTTCATAATTAGCACTAAAAGTTGCAAGCCATTTTCACTTGCTACGTGTGTGCGCAGCGCACTTGCATATAAAAGACATCAACGCGCGCTAACTCTACGACAGTACAAGAAAAGACATAAGACGGGCAATAAAAAAGCTAAATTTACTTTATTTCTCCATTAACAGCATAAAGCACAGAAGAAATACTGTGAAGCTCTCAAACGCTAGTGAAATAAGTATGACGTCACACTGCATAAAAATACTCGATTGAGGAAACTGCGTCATTGAGGAAAATCATAGTTTCGCGACCGGCAAAACAATAACAAAGGATTCCATACACGTGTTGCTTAAAAACTACTACTTCTACATCCAAATAAAGTAAACACTTTAATATTTGACAAGTAAACAGAACAAACACTGGTCATTAGTAGTTTTAAAATTCGAACTCGACTAATTTCTCCTTTGACTGTCAATTTGCTCTATTCAAACAACATTCCAATTTCAAAGACAAAGAAAGCACTTAAACAAAAGATTTAAAAATTAAGAAATTTGAAAAAGGAACACGACTTACCTTTACATGATTCGCAGGGTGCCGGCATCGCAGCGCAGTGCCGAGTAGAATGTAACCGTGAGAGTAGCGCGGTGGGTCGGGAAGGTGCGCGCGCAGCCAGCCGCCGGTCGATAACTGGGGATAGTGGGGGATCGGAACCTTCACCGGCGAGGTAGACCGGGAGCTGGACGGGGGTAACTGCGCTACAAAGGTGAAAAAAGCAGCGACGGCTTTCAATATTTGAGCAGAAAACATCTGATGAACTGGAGGATGACAAAATAGTAATCATTTTGTCTAATTGTTTTTCATATAGAAAAATATTGATTTTATCATAAACTAAACACCAATACCTTGGGTATTTTCAAGATATTGATAAAATCAAGTGATCATTTCATCATCATTTAGTCGTCTACTGGTTTTTGGTCAAAATCCCAGATTTTTGATCATTAACCCGATTTTGTCATAATTCTGCGACATATAGATTTCAGAAAAAGACTGTTTTATAGTTCCCATACAAAATTCTTATATTATATATGACGTCAATACGCTTTCCCTACGAAGAAGGTTCGGGTCAAAATGATTGTTTTAACTTGAGCTTAAAAGATGTTGCGGTTTTGTTACAAGCATTCCTTTCTAGAGACTGCACTGGAGAAGGACCGAAACAGCCGGCTGGCTCCGGTACTATAATAAAAAAAGTCAGATAGTACCTTCTCGGCATGTAGCGGCCAATAAAATGATCGAGTAAACAAAAACAGCCGGCGACCGGTTCCCGCTCTCGATAACCACATAGTCTCTCCTATACCTCTATACTTTACTATAACAACCATTTGATTTGAAATAAGAACATTTTATCTAAGAAAACTACCAATCAACTGATCGCAGCTGATGGAAATGCATTTTTCAAATATTCTTAACAATTAAGGAGAATTCAGTTTCATGAATCTGATTGCATAGTAGAGCGTTCTCCGGATGTTTTAATCATTGTCATAGATTCGTTAATTCCTCGTGATTTGTACACGACTGAACTGACCTACCTAAAAGTCGTTCCATAACTCGTAACTAATACCTCAAAATAAATATTATTTCCATTCATCAACTCCTAAACACTGGAATAAATAAAAACTCTGACTAGGGTTTATCGGGTCGATCGACTTGATACCCATACGACAAAAGAAGAAGCATAAGTATTTATATTTTATTTTTATTTTCCCAGTGTGTTCATGCTCAAAGGATTTAATAAGTATACATAAATCTTTCGTTGCAATTTCTTTAAGGCTACACATACTTGCATGAATATTTTAGTTGAAAAAACTTACCATACGTGGCCTAGTAACTTCATTCTTTTAAAATCAATATTTTTAATTAGCATAGTAGCGTTGAACATAAATAATTTCTAGTCAAGGTAAGGTATAATTAAATACCTAGATGGGTTTTAATTTTTTTTTTAGTTTTTTTTTTTTCCATGCTATTATTATTTTATTCATAAGTCATTATTACAGTAGCCTATTTTCAGGCATTAAAGCTAGATGCTACCTAGATATAAGCTAGAAAATATTTTATTTTAAGCGAGCCTAAATGAGTTTTCCCTTGGGTTTTCTATTTCCCCTCTTTGAAAAGTTTTAGAGTTTACATTTTTTTTAAATTCATACCCTCTGTTATTTATTATAAAATGTTTTGCCGTAAAAAACGATTATTTATTTATATTTGTTAATGATTCTAGTCTAGTTAAATGATACCTCTAGCTAGCATAGCTACTTATCGATCTAATTTCTAGCAAAGTACCTATTTATATATAGGTATGTAGGTAAGGTAACTATGTAGTTATTAAACTAAAGACCGGGTCCGATTTCATAAGAAATAGCCATTAGAGTTGATATTATTATCTGTAAGTTCATTAATCTGTAAGTGCAGGTTGCTGACACTATATAGGGTGTGGTTTACTAGAACTGTGGTATATTTCTGCTAGTTTTTATGCACTGTAGTGGCAGTGCTATTGAGTATTCTAACCCTAGACACAAAATAATAAAAAATGAATTTTGATAAATTAACAGGTGTCTTTTCAAGTTTCCGTTACGTTCCGTGCTTCGGAGAGTCCGTCCGTCGATCTCAGTCGCTGCGTTTAATAGTGGTCGTTGTCGAGTGGTATTAGGTAATTAAAAAACTAACACCTGATCAGATCGCTCGGCGAATCGAAATACTCACTTGATAGAAAAATGCTAAATACACACCTTTATACCTTACGGGGTAGGCAGAGCGTAAAACGCCTAGCAAAAGACTAAAAGGTGTTTTCGCCACGTCTGACGAATATTGAAGGTTTAAAAAAAAAAAAAATAGAGTGTTTAGTATTGCTGTATCAGCCTGTACGTAGATCGGTGAGTAATGTGAGTCGGTTGGTGGTTTTTGCGACAATTAGTCCCGCCAGCAGCCGCGGGGTGAACGAACCTGCGCGTGCGCCGGCCTTTTGCGTCTTAGATGCTAGATCTAAGATGATGACGCGCACTATACAAATCAAAAGATGAAAGCAGTTTTCTTCGTCTTAAATTCTGAAGGTTTAGGTTTTAATTTTTTCAAATATATCTTAGCCAGAAGACCTTGCGACGAAAGAACCGACAAAAAATAAATCCCCCTGTTTCTAGTATCCCTACCGGTCTAGCCCTATACCAGTAGGGATACTACTTGGGAAAAAATCCATCTATCCCTATCAGTGGGGACAACTGGTTTTTTCGTCCATCTATCCCTAGCCACCTCATAATCTCTCATACTACAAGAAAGAAAACATATTTGGCACTTGGATAATTTTCAATAATGGCTTCTTGCGAGTTGATGAGAAAGTGATTATCAGGGGGAAGGAGAACAAAGAGAATGCCTATGAAGAAAAAAGGAAGAAATTTAGGAATATGACGAGTTTAGGAGAGTTGCAGAACTTTCCCCATATGCTGTAAGTGCTGTTATAAAGTTCAGCTCATGTTCATATTAAAGCTGAAAGCACAGGTAGTTTTCTAAAGGTTCGCAACTACAACCTACAACCCGGCAGTCACGAACCGCTGTCACGTGCTGGATTACGGATATAGCTTAACCCTTTGCACCACCGCTATGCAGCCTTCATCGCAATGAGCATATCAGGAACTTTCTCCAGTAACACGCCACTGCGTCTTCCCATTTACATTACATACATTTAATTACGCCTGTATCCCTTACGGGGTAGGCAGAGTGTCAACTGCTTACTAAAAACCGTTAAAGCCACGTTTTGGGCGACTGATGAAAGTAATTGGAATTACAGATAGGAGTTTGTATTTCTGTAGTGACAGGTTGTCAGCCCATCGCCTAGATATGGTTTTTACAGAGTGTACGAGAAGAAAAGCAAAGACGAATATTTAAAACAAATCTGAGTTCTTAATAATAATACTACATACATACATACATATAATCACGTCTTTATCCCTATTGGAGAGGCAGAGCGTAGACGACCTAAACAAAGGTCCTTCCGCCACGTCTGACAAGTTTTGAGGGTTATTCCAGATTGTTCTGTATAATGCTACAGTGAAAGGTTGTCAGCCCATCGCCTAAATTACAATACTGAAACCCTCAATTCCCTTAGCTGATTTTTACAGCATGCCCGGGAGGAGATGCAGCTGGCACATTCTATGTTTTTCGATCACTCCCAGTCCAGCATGGAAGTATAAAAGCAGCATAGATCTCATCTATCATGTTTATCGCTCCCAGTCAGTCCAGAATGGAAGAAACACTAACTCTTCAACTTGAGTAAATTACTCTTCAAGGTAATCTAATAGCTCAGAGGAACTAAGGCTCGTATTTATAAAGCGATCTCAAGATTGAGAGCAATATTACATATGGATTTGACAGATCATTTTGTACTGTAATGACATTTCTGATACGGACTCAAACTCGCTGTCACTCTTAGAGCTGATTATAAATACGGGCCTTAATTACGTAATAGCTACCGCGAGAAGAACTCAGGTGCACTAGAGCGTAACGATCGTTCCGTTGTAGGACCACGCCACACTTAAGGTGATTCCTACCGGCAAATGGTTGTTTTTAAAAGGATATTCCTCCTAAACGAATCAATGGAAAATTCTAAAAAATATACATCTAAGAAATTAGTTCATGATCTACAATCACAACGTTCGAAAATATTCTAGTTCATATATAAGTATGCTAAAAGAAATCTGAAAGAATAAGCTGTTTTTATCAGTAAATTTGATATTCCTTCTTAACTATTAGCAGCGCTTTCACGATTCCTTCGGGAAATTATCCGTATTATGCTTATCAAAAATTGGTACGTTGCATTTTTAATCCGAGGATTAGTTTTTATGGAATTAGCTTTTTTGTGCGTTTTGCGCACATTTTTGACGCGGCCACGGACGTAACCGCCACGCCGCAGCGCGCGCTGATTTGAACTATATTCTAAGGCATTACGGGCGATGGTTGCATATCTTGAAAGTAACCCTCTTATTTGACGTGGGGTTACGCCTTAACGACACGGTATCAGATAAAAGAAAATATTACCTATTATAAATGGTATTAAGGCTGTATTCTACTCATGAAACTGAACAGCTGATCCACAGCTGATCTAACTAACTTGTTGTCGAAATGTGAAAAAAGAAATTGGATCTCCCTAAGCCTTTCCCACCATACAAAAGTGACAGCTGGTCGAGTTATTGCAAATGGGAGGCTATTTTTTTTTCATGTTAAAGGAAAATGTTGCTAAGAAAAGTTGATTACTGAAAATGACCTTAACCTAAATCTAGGTTTTTGATAAACGCATGTTGACATGTTGGCGGTTGACGCTGGTTACCTGTCAAACTTAAAGTAAGTCTATAATAGATACTGAAATTCAAAGAAACAAACTTTGACATAGAATAATACCCACTTCTTGTTTTTTACTACGCTGGCGTTTCCGCGTCAACACATTTAATGTAGTGCGACGCTTACCTACACGTCTCTATCGACTTCCCATGACCTCTCTCAGCGCAGAGTTCATAGTCATTCAAAGTTCTAGAGCACATTCTTTAGGTGACTGTAATTGTTATAACTGCATTTTTGTACATAGAACATTAACTCGGTACAAAGTTTTTTTTAAAGTACCTAAAATCAAATTTAATAGTTACCTATTAAAGATAAAACACTTTTTAACAACAACAAAAACTTTTATTCAATTTAATACATAATTTTCAATAAATTACCTAATTTAATTTTTAATATTATTTGAATAGAATTTACTCCAATAAATACATTTAAATTTAATATAATTAGTGCTTTACCTATAAGAGTTTTTAAGAACTAGACCACTGTTTTCCTTAATCAATTTTAACATGTTTAGTAACGATACTTTTCTTAGTTTTAGACTTTGCAATCCTCCTAGCAACCGAAAAGCATATCCAAAATATGAGATACACTTCTGAATTATTGGTAACCAGCATATAGGTCGCTAGGAAAGCGATTATGATCCCTAAAGCGTTGAAAATAAGCTGGACAGTTGCGTGGCTGGTCTGCTTTCTGCATGAGCAGTCTACTGGGCAGGTCGGGAGAGGTTGTAGAGAGCTCTTCGGTGTCTCATTTTGTGGTTGGGGTAGAGTTTCTGCAATAGACATTGGGTTTTCATAGTTAGATACTTCTCTAGGCCTTTGACAGCTTTAAATTAGATTAATTTGGTTGATATTAATAACACGCAAAAGGTCTTTTAATTTTTTTTTATATATTAGGTACAACTTTGAACTTTGAAGTAGTTTTAATACAACACAAAAACATACACGCGCCTGAATTTATTAGTTTTAGATTAACCTGTGGTACGATATTAAATGCAGCTCAAAATAAAATTTCAGGCGCAATGCAGCATGTAGTTTTGTTTTGAATAGCGAAATACAAGTCCTATTTAAATTACCTATATTATTCACTGAAATTACAGCGTATGAAGTATTGTAATGTAAGTATTTCATTATGATCGATTTAATGTTTATTTGATAAATTGTTTAACTTACCTGCGACAGTTTGACACATAATTTCCCGTTTCCGTTCGATAACACAGCCTAATCAGTCTCAAATTCTAAATAAGAATGATTTGTTTGAAAATAACGAAAACATTATAAATATCTGTTCCTAAAATAGCGAAGGCTGTACCACAAAGAGTCAGGAAACTGTTGACGCCGGAAGAACAGCTGATCGTTCGTGTGGAACCGTACTGTTGATTTCCTCGTATATCTTTGAATAAGAAAATTGTAAACAAATTACGTAAAAAAAAGATTGGCTTTTTATGTAGTTACACCAAACGGTAAACAATCTTACCTATAATCCGTCTTGTATACCTACATCTCTATCTCATCTACATAACAAAAGTGATTCTGCAAAGGTTAGTAGGTATTTCATAGGTATGCATTTTATTTAACGTTTCAGGTGAAAGTCCTACGCGCGTGAAGTCTTTATCATTTTGTACACTTTTAGTACTATCCAATATATATGACATCTACCGTACACATAAATGACAAGTGGTTAAAAATGTGACATAAAGGAATCTATGACGTCGAAGTGTGTTTCATGCGTGATTCCTCCCATACAAATTGACTCGATCCGCTGACACCATTTGTATAGGAGGGCCAAATATTTTTTCATATTTCGACCCATGTTCCTTGGAAAAAGTTGTTCAGTTTAATGGGTAGAAAGAATCACACCCTAAAATATGCGCGCACATTTTTCAGATAGTTTTTAGTTCTATTCAAAAAAGTTATAATATCCATTTCAATATATCTACCTAAAATAAAGTCTTAATAAAATGACTTTTTACTTATTTGTTTACAATTTTCAAGAGCAAAAGACGCGTATTGTTCCGGTAACCTTGCGCCAGAAACTTCCAAGTTCCAGATGTTTTTGCATCTATTGAAGAGTATAAAACATCGCTGCTGCTGATCTGAGGCAGTCAGTCAGCAAGAAGACAGTTGAACATCATGCCTGCCCCCTGTGAACCCTGCAAAGGTGAGTTACTTAGGCCCGTATTTATAATCAGCTCTCAAGAGTGACAGCGAGTTTGAGTTCGAATCAGAAATGTCATTTCAGTACAAAATGGCCTGTCAAATCCACACTTAATATCGCTTTCAAACTTGAGATCGCTTTATAAATACGAGCCTTAAATATCCCTTCAACTAACTCCTTTAAGTACAAGTGTTTCCTTAACAACAAACTAACTCCTTTGATATTGAATTAAATAACTCTTTTCAGTTGCTTTTCAGTTTTGACCTAAACATTTTCGCTACAACAAAATATTGGTTGGATATTATGATTGCACCGGAAAAAAAACACGTTTGCTAAAGAATAATCCATTATTATATAAAAAGACGGTGCATGTAAATGGACGGTGACCCGCAAACTGAAAAGGTTTGCCTAGTTAAATAAACTGAACAAGTTTTACAAAGAAATTCTCGTCGACTGAGCAACCCATTTCAGTTTTCGGCGTGCTATCCTATTACTATCACTTTGTATGCCTAATTTTTAACTGGCAAAAATTATTTTTCAGCGGGTCGATCACTTCCAAAACGATTTTGTGAAAAATGTACTTCAAAGTGCCCGATTTGAATAATTTTCTATATCTCGCTGGCCTGCTGCGTTTTAAAGTTGGCAGAGCAAAGCGGATTTTCTGCCAGCAGCCTTTTAGACAAATAATGTACTGGGATTTTCGGACTTTATATTCTAGAGGGCCGCCAAGTTTCTTTTTTATTTTATTTAGTCCAATGCAGCATGACTTGTATTCAAAACTAACATACATACATTTTAAGGAATGCAAAATATTTAGGAGACATGAAAACGGAAATCTAAAACGTGGAAAATAATCGTGGAAACAACGGTATCGTGACGGTATCGTCATCGTGCCGTTGCCGTACTGTCAAGTCGAAAAACAGCCATAGGATACCATAAATATCCGATGTATTTAGATAATCAACTTGTCGATTTGGTTTCCAGACTCGTGTCAAGACGGAGCTTGCAAGGATACCTGCTCCTGCAAGGATAAAGGCTGTGACGACTGCTCCTCTAGCGGTGAGTTAAATATTTTTTGAGGTATAGCAGGTATAAACGTAGTGAACGGCACCTTGAAAGATGATGGGGCAATGATGAACATCATTAAGCAAGGCAAGGCAGTGGGTACAGATTGGATGGGAATGGCTGTACTGAGGACCTGACTGATACAGTGGTTGTCTTTAGCTGAGATAACGTCATGATACGAGGGTTTGATGCTCATACTCAAGCGCATAATTTGAGCTCGGGAGTAGTTGACGTATGCAGTAATACTTCCAAGATTCCTTTGTCCCTATTTATTGAGCGTGTTGCAGGGTGCAATTTCTTACGCTAACTAGATATTTATGCATTGTGTAGATTTATATACTTATGACATAATAAGTTTTCCATGGCATGTACGTTCAAGAATAGATTATTCGTTATTTAATTTCAGTAATACTATTTCCTCTTTAGGTGGTTGCTGCTAAGCAATATGGATTCCGCTGGCCACCGTCGTCGCCAGCGGTCCACTTGGCGTACCAGGGTCAGCAGGTCCCTGGAGAACTGCTTCCCGGTCGCCTTTTCTGTGGCCTTCTTCATCACCATCGTCTTGTTTTACTGTCTTATTTGAATAAAATATCTTGTTGAAGTTATTCCTTGGTTTTTTTAACTAAAATAGCAATGCGCAATTTCATTTTAATACAATTTTAATAATTGACATTCAAAAAGAATAGTTTTTTAGGTCGGGTTGCATTATTACAATCATCATTATCACAAATAGCAGCTTAATCTTCTTATACGAGATCAAACTTGCTGTAAGTCTCAAGAACTCATTATTACATGAACTTCTTACTTTTGTACTGCGCGGTTTCACCTGCGGCTAAATGAGTTTCCCCGTGGAAATGAGGTATTTTTCCGCGGTAAAAAGTAGCCTACGTCCATCTCCACGGTACCGATTAATCACCTACCAAATTTCATTAATATCTGTTAAGTCGTTTAGGCATGAAAGAGTAACAGGTAAATAAACAAACAGAGTTACTTTCGCATTTAAAACTTTAGACAGACTAGTCTGATTATTTTCTTTGAAATAAAAGGTTGGATCTCAAAAACTAGTCAACAAAGACAATTCTTATCTCAGTTTGTAGGGTCAATCAACTTTTTAACCGACATTGAAGGGACATGATGTTTTAGGTCTTAAAATACTGAAAATTAAAATATTTCTCGAAAAGAAAAAATACGTTTAGATTGATCCATTCATAAATTATTTTAATGTAACGCAGGTGACAAAAAAAAATGACTAGTTTTTGAGATCCAACCTTTTATTTCAAAGAAAATAATCAGACTAGTCTGTCTAAAGTTTTAAATGCGAAAGTAACTCTGTTTGTTTATTTACCTGTTACTCTTTCATGCCTAAACGACTTAACAGATATTAATGAAATTTGGTAGGTGATTAATCGGTACCGTGGAGATGGACGTAGGCTACTTTTTACCGCGGAAAAATACCTCATTTCCACGGGGAAACTCATTTAGCCGCAGGTGAAACCGCGCAGTACAAAAGTAAGAAGTTCATGTAATAATGAGTTCTTGAGACTTACAGCAAGTTTGATCTCGTATAAGAAGATTAAGCTGCTATTTGTGATAATGATGATTGTAATAATGCAACCCGACCTAAAAAACTATTCTTTTTGAATGTCAATTATTAAAATTGTATTAAAATGAAATTGCGCATTGCTATTTTAGTTAAAAAAACCAAGGAATAACTTCAACAAGATATTTTATTCAAATAAGACAGTAAAACAAGACGATGGTGATGAAGAAGGCCACAGAAAAGGCGACCGGGAAGCAGTTCTCCAGGGACCTGCTGACCCTGGTACGCCAAGTGGACCGCTGGCGACGACGGTGGCCAGCGGAATCCATATTGCTTAGCAGCAACCACCTAAAGAGGAAATAGTATTACTGAAATTAAATAACGAATAATCTATTCTTGAACGTACATGCCATGGAAAACTTATTATGTCATAAGTATATAAATCTACACAATGCATAAATATCTAGTTAGCGTAAGAAATTGCACCCTGCAACACGCTCAATAAATAGGGACAAAGGAATCTTGGAAGTATTACTGCATACGTCAACTACTCCCGAGCTCAAATTATGCGCTTGAGTATGAGCATCAAACCCTCGTATCATGACGTTATCTCAGCTAAAGACAACCACTGTATCAGTCAGGTCCTCAGTACAGCCATTCCCATC
>JARACY010000666.1:0-81398 GCA_029255725.1 Scrobipalpa atriplicella
TGCTGTTAGCTGTTTGTTATAAAGCTAATAATTAAACTTCTTAACAACAAAGTAAATAGGTACATTATTTTTATATGCTAACTAAACCCACAACTTTTAATTTCTAAATTGAGTAATTATTGCTTTAATGATATCTTCAAACTATACCTAGCATATTAAAATAAATAATTTACTGTAAAAGGCTTAGCTCAAAATTTAAAGAAAAAATAACTAAATCATAGTACCAGAGAATCTTATAAAATGTTTCTTACTGCTCACAGGAAGAACATGAGGGTCTGATCTAAATATCATGATGTTTGGATGAGTTATGAAATTGAATTAATCTTTTCTTCTTTTAACCTTTTTTTTAATAAATAACCTGAGTGGCTGATTGTCTGAGAGATCAATGATATAATCATAGGTACACTGTACAGTACAGCCTATGAAGCTAGTCTCTATAATAGCAGAAATATATTTTTTGAATCTCTATCAATATTTTAAAGAGGTAAATTGTATCCTTTGGAACCATTAACCAAATTTTTTTACAAATATTTGACTATGTTTAATAATTGATCCCTGAATTTTACTAAAAAGGGCACCAAATACCCATAAATAAATGTTGTAATAATTGTACCCAAAGCATCATACTTATAAAGTGATGGTATCCCAAAAATATAAAGGGCTGCTCAGTCAAAAAAGTGGACGACTCTCACAAAGAAAATTTTTATAAAAATCCTCTTACACCCTATATTTCATTAAATACCTATATTTGTGACATTCCACATGCAAAGGTACCTTATACAGTTTGAGTTATACATATCCCTGTAATCGGAAACTCATAAGCTATTCAGAAACCCTTCATAAAGTACCCCTTTCAAACCCTTCATAAGGTTCCTTTTCACAAGGAACGTCACATTTATATTTTTTGTCGTCATTGATTAAAATTATTTAAAAAAATAATATTCAAACAAATGTAGTTAGCATAATTACATGTGCTCCTTGTTGACTCAGTGTTGGTATGAGATTCATGATAATAAGGCTGCAGATTACTCACCTCTTGCTGATACGGTTGCCTGCATCATCTTCAACATTGTCATTTGTCTTCTCTTCTTCATCCTATGAACAAAAACACATCCCTTTAGTTGTAGAACAATTATTTGGAAACTAGATCCTTATGTAGCACTATCTTACTTTCAAAATCATTAACTTGGCCCTTGTTTATCTGGTAGATATAACAACACCTTTGTTTATATGCCAGACAGGAAGACAATGCTAACACAAGGGTTACAGCTTTGCTCTGGCTAAGCTTATTGTTCCACACAGTCAAAAGATTCACAGTCTTCACTTCTTTTACTCATTAGCACTATACAGATGCAGGCATACAGACATTACTTGTTGAGCATAGGCATACAGTTTGTCAAAAAGTGGCACCAATGTAATAAGCCAGGTAACCAACATGCATACTGAATGAATGTCACTATGGATACCATGCACAAATCACAAAGCAAGGACAATCGAAAGCCCCCTGATTCCATCTGTCAGTCCTTTTCACGATAGCACTGCAAAAATAACATCAATGAACGAGACGTGAACGAGTACTAGCTACATCCGCCTTTGTTGCTTACCGTTTTCCTTGGTGTTTGCACACTCGGAGAACGCCGAATTGTAACCAGTGCCATACCACATCAGCCCTAACGAATCATTATTGAAGTAATGCACAATCACAAACATAAAGTGAAATATTGACTTATCAACATAATTATTTCTAATCTGATGAATCACTAAAAGTTACGTAGAAACTATTATTGTATATCACTGAACCGTAAGATTAGCAGTCGCGGCCGTACCATAAAATAAAAAAAATAAAACAAAAATTCCACAGTGAGGCTACGAGGAGGGCAACTTTGAAAAGTTTTTTTTTATATCGAAATCGAAACTCGGTTTAAATCAACCACCAATCAACTAAGAAAAATATTAATTATTTTTAAAAAAGGCGGGCACAGATCTATTTATTGAGCAAAACATAAAATTTTATTGAATAAAATTATGTTGTGAAGTTTGTGGCTCTATGGACTTCTTAGCCGTTGCTTGAAGATTGTAAAAAGTAACAAAATCGAAATAATAAAAAAAAAAAATTTCATCCCTTGCTTGCGAGGTTGCTGTTGCTGATTCGGAAATAATTATAAAATTGAGCAAGCAAAGCTGTGTTATTTTAATTGTAATGGTACGGCCGCGACTGCTAATCTTACGGTTCAGTGATATACAATAATAGTTTCTACGTAACTTTTAGTGATTCATCAGATTAGAAATAATTATGTTGATAAGTCAATATTTCACTTTATGTTTGTGATTGTGCATTACTTCAATAATGATTCGTTAGGGCTGATGTGGTATGGCACTGGTTACAATTCGGCGTTCTCCGAGTGTGCAAACACCAAGGAAAACGGTAAGCAACAAAGGCGGATGTAGCTAGTACTCGTTCACGTCTCGTTCATTGATGTTATTTTTGCAGTGCTATCGTGAAAAGGACTGACAGATGGAATCAGGGGCTTTCGATTGTCCTTGCTTTGTGATTTGTGCATGGTATCCATAGTGACATTCATTCAGTATGCATGTTGGTTACCTGGCTTATTACATTGGTGCCACTTTTTGACAAACTGTATGCCTATGCTCAACAAGTAATGTCTGTATGCCTGCATCTGTATAGTGCTAATGAGTAAAAGAAGTGAAGACTGTGAATCTTTTGACTGTGTGGAACAATAAGCTTAGCCAGAGCAAAGCTGTAACCCTTGTGTTAGCATTGTCTTCCTGTCTGGCATATAAACAAAGGTGTTGTTATATCTACCAGATAAACAAGGGCCAAGTTAATGATTTTGAAAGTAAGATAGTGCTACATAAGGATCTAGTTTCCAAATAATTGTTCTACAACTAAAGGGATGTGTTTTTGTTCATAGGATGAAGAAGAGAAGACAAATGACAATGTTGAAGATGATGCAGGCAACCGTATCAGCAAGAGGTGAGTAATCTGCAGCCTTATTATCATGAATCTCATACCAACACTGAGTCAACAAGGAGCACATGTAATTATGCTAACTACATTTGTTTGAATATTATTTTTTAAATAATTTTAATCAATGACGACAAAAAATATAAATGTGACGTTCCTTGTGAAAAGGAACCTTATGAAGGGTTTGAAAGGGGTACTTTATGAAGGGTTTCTGAATAGCTTATGAGTTTCCGATTACAGGGATATGTATAACTCAAACTGTATAAGGTACCTTTGCATGTGGAATGTCACAAATATAGGTATTTAATGAAATATAGGGTGTAAGAGGATTTTTATAAAAATTTTCTTTGTGAGAGTCGTCCACTTTTTTGACTGAGCAGCCCTTTATATTTTTGGGATACCATCACTTTATAAGTATGATGCTTTGGGTACAATTATTACAACATTTATTTATGGGTATTTGGTGCCCTTTTTAGTAAAATTCAGGGATCAATTATTAAACATAGTCAAATATTTGTAAAAAATTTGGTTAATGGTTCCAAAGGATACAATTTACCTCTTTAAAATATTGATAGAGATTCAAAAAATATATTTCTGCTATTATAGAGACTAGCTTCATAGGCTGTACTGTACAGTGTACCTATGATTATATCATTGATCTCTCAGACAATCAGCCACTCAGGTTATTTATTAAAAAAAAGGTTAAAAGAAGAAAAGATTAATTCAATTTCATAACTCATCCAAACATCATGATATTTAGATCAGACCTCATGTTCTTCCTGTGAGCAGTAAGAAACATTTTATAAATTCCTGGTACTATGATTTAGTTATTTTTTCTTTAAATTTTGAGCTAAGCCTTTTACAGTAAATTATTTATTTTAATATGCTAGGTATAGTTTGAAGATATCATTAAAGCAATAATTACTCAATTTAGAAATTAAAAGTTGTGGGTTTAGTTAGCATATAAAAATAATGTACCTATTTACTTTGTTGTTAAGAAGTTTAATTATTAGCTTTATAACAAACAGCTAACAGCATTTTGTAAATCTATATTGTATGTATTTGCATTTGTTTGTACATCTCAATTCCATATTTTGAAAAATCCAAACTTAACGGCCTAGTTATTGCGGATATTCAAAGGTTATCGCGAGAATAAGCGAAAGGATTGTAGTAACGCTCATTTGACGCGGGTAATATCAGGGACACAACCCCGAAAGTAAGGTGCACTGCGGCGCGGCGGCGGAGCGCAGAATGACCTCAATATCATCGTAGTAGATTAAAATGTTCTGACACAAAAAGCTACTTGAGACTGCTGCTGGTTATGTTTTGATTTTATTTATATTGCCCACCGTAAAGCAATAACAGAACGCGTGTAGATTAGGTATAGCAGTGTCGGAGGAGTGAGTACCGAGCGCCTCGTGTTCCTGTTCTGCGTCGAGTTTCTATATTTACACGGCAGTTTGTGCTCGGTTCAGTTCAGAGGGAAGGCATGACGTCGGGGGCCGTCGGGCGCAGCAGGCGCGTCGCGTCGCGCACGCACCGTGTTGTCGCACTCGCAGTCGCAGCCGCGAGTCTCGGCACCGTCGCACTCGGCCGGGCCGGACGGCGCTGCACCGCACTGCTGCCGCGCGGTGTATCGCACCAACCTCGCGTGTGCTTATCGGAAAAATTGCGGCATCCCCACGATGTTTTTGTGCCAGTGCCGTAGTATACAGTGACACTACAATTGTGTGCCATTTATTGCTTGGATTACTCCCCTTTGTTTCCGACATGGTTGCGTTCAGGTAAATGTAACCAATGGTATTGTTGATGTTTTTCTTTTTGTGTTAAATTGCCTAGTAAGTTTTTTGTTTTGGTGTAGTTTCAGCGCAAAACTTCTTTGTGTTTCGTTTTGTAGTTCAAGGTTAGATTGCACTTTCAGTTTATTTGCAAAATAAATTAACTTTTTAGTATCCAATTTAAAGATTAATTCGACAACGAAATGCACCAAAAAAAATATTAAAGGTTATTTGTAAATGCTGCCAGACTATAACTGCAATATTTACGTCTGCAATAAAACAATAATTGTGTAAAATATTCCACAATAATGCACAGCAGACCTACTGATAATGAATCCTCGTTATAGCACAATAAAAAAAATTACACGTTAAGCCTATAAAGGGGTAATTTTTTCTCGAAAAGTTTAAAGAACTGTAAAAATTACTAACTTCATAAAAAATACATCCCAATCCATACCATAATAAAATCACCATTAATATTATATTAATAACAACAACAAAACACATCACATTACAAACCGCTTTTATTATAAACGTGTAACATAAAGGGTATAATATTCATCGTAAAATGTGTGAATCTACCCATGAAACTGAACAACTTTCCCTAAGGAACATAGGTCGAATTACGAAAAAAAGTGCTGACTTCCCATACTAAATGTGCTATCAGGTGATGCATTATGTATGGAAGTCAAACTTCTTTTTCGTTTTTCAACCTATGTTCCTTAGGGAAAGTTGTTCAGTTTCATGGGTAGATTCACACATTTCTCGATGCATATACCTTTTCTGTTAGACGTTGTATATTCTAAACTTACTTGTTATTTTTAGATCTCCTATAATGAACTGTTTTCCTGATTGCGTAGTAAAACAGACAAAAGATGAACATATAAGGTATGAATGGTGCTTATTTTGTTGTACATAATAATAAGTACTATGCGGTTGGATTAGACAAAACTCGTTATCAGTAGATTCAGCAAACAAACATGACTGTGACGTACAAAATGCACGCCAGAGGGGATTAGTATAATAAATGTACATTTTGCTTTCGGCAAGTTCATTGTTTGTTATTAATTAGTCATCATTGTTATTATTATTATGCTAAATTCGTAGGAACTGTACAAAACTGTTAACAACATTATTATTCTGATGCACTTATATGTGCTTAGGTTATTTACTGTAGTTATGTATTGTATACTTTTTATGTAGGTATGTATACTTTTTATTAGATCCTGAGCAGAGCAGATTATAGTATCCTAATTTAAACGAATATAATAACAGTTTTTGTGTTACTTAATTATCGTAATAACAATGGTTGATGTGATTACTAGTACATATTTGAAAATCAAATAGTATTAACATCAAACAAACACAACGATTTTGAATGATATCACCTTGCTTATTTAGAACCATACTATACCTAAGCGTATGGTGAGCTTAGATGGTAAATTTTTCTACAATACCAATCAAAAAGTAAATTACGGGATTTTGTAATTGGAAACAATGACAATAAATACTTCGTTCGTTATCTATCGTATGTTGTTTGTTACGCGCCTTAGTATTTTATCTGTCACTTTACTGTTTATCAATGAAATATGACAAAAAATGCAGTAAATATTCAATAAGCTAAACGTAACAAGTTTATTATCATTACCTATCCCTCCACATGCAGCGTCTGTCTACCACTGGCTATGACGAAGACTTTAACTTAACCTTTACATTTGCTTAACTAATGTAGTATTATGTCTTACTGATTTGTTATATTGCTGTACTTTCGTTCGGCTTCATCTATACTCAATCCTAAAACATTCCTATTTTTTTTATATATATAAAAAACAACAAATCAAAAATCCAACCGCAGATTTGAACCTGCATCCTGAGCGGCGAAATTACTGACTGGTTGCTTATTAGATCGTCATGTCATGAGTGGACGCTTGCTGTTTTTTTTTCACATACCTATTTTTGAAATAAAATAGTAGGTACTGTAAGTGCAAAAAACACATAAAACATTCTTCTTCTTTCTTCTTTGGGGCTCTTCTAACTAGCTACAGTCGATGTTTAGTGTTTCGTGTACACCCTAAGTAAGATAACTTTGGAATTGAAAATAGGAAAACATAGGAAAATGAAGACCTGGCTGTTCTTAAATTCATTTCATTAGACTCTAGTAGCCAGACGATATTTATAAAATTACATTTATTAAAATAAATTATTGATATCTTCGTGAGCCCGCGGCTTAAATGAGTTAAATGCTAACATTGCATTTCAAACATGAGATCTTTGGTGATAAAGTTCGAGTATAGTATGGCAACAGAAGTGCAATAAATTACACGCGCGGTAGAGTAGGGACCTTCTGTTCTACGAATAAACGGCGAAGGTCGCGGAACATCTAATTAATGATTACGGAATAATCAGCGTGAGGTTATCATCGGTTCTATGCAGAAAATAACCAATTGTGCACTACACGTGCCCGTCCTTGAGGACTGAAATATAGCCACTTAAAATATTAACCGGAAAGTGCTGCTTTATCGTAATTATATCGCCGCGGCCTGCCAAAATTAATCGTGTTGCCCAAGACCAGAAAACTATTTTACAAACTAGAATTTCTGTTAAATTTTAGCTATGCTCAAGTAAACAATTGTGCCTGTTACGTCTCCGTTAACTGCACTGATAGTCAAGAAACAATAGGAAACAGCGATCAGTGATCCAGCTAATGGACCGAATCGCAGCTGCGAAACGTAATTCGATTGCGTTTATTCGCGTTTTATTTAAAGCGCAGTTAGATTTTCCGCGACGCAAAAATCTCGAGCTTTCGGTATTTTCCAAAGCGATTTACATATAAAAACAAAGGCGAGGTTAATCATGTCGGTGATGCGATGTACTACGATGTACATAAATCTGAAAACGTTGGCGTAGTGAGGCGGCACAACGAACTCGGCGTGGCATGTGGCGGCGTGCGGGCGTCGGGCGTGCGGTGTGTGCGCGTGCTGCGGTGTGGTGCGCCGTTTTTGGTAAAGCAACTCGACGAGCAGCGTCAGAGCGGTGGTGGCGGCGGTGGCGGCCGGCGCACGCGGCGAGAGCTCGAGAGACGTCGGGCGGCCTGCCCCGCGCTGAGTATGGGCGGGCAACGGCGCTTTGGCAACACAGCCGCGCCGCTATTTATAATGAACCTTGAGGCAACCGCCCTTGCCGTTCTACAACTCGATATTTGGGTATTCGTCGCTCATTTCTGCGATTGATAGTATTCTTAACTCTATTTCTGTTCCGTACTCATCTAGTAGTTGCGCGTACTTATGTTGTCAGTTCGTACTCGCTTCCTGCAGCTCTATTTTCGAATGACCTCATCATGCATTTTACGTTCAAATACCTCTTTTAAACAGAGCGCGCGCTCCGTCCGTATAAAGGTAAATGTCACAACGAGGCCTTTATAGAATCTATTTTCGCCGAGTGCGAGGGTTTACCAGCATCCTCCCTTCGTATAGTATTAATAAAATTGTTAAAGGTTATATTAATTATGATGCTCTTGAACGAACGCACTACTGTACCTACACGATACAAAAACATGTTTATACGCAGAATTTAAGATTTTCCTTGTATGACAACTTGTAGCAAATGTACAGTTGGAAATTATCAGAATGGCCAAAGTTTATTGGCACAATAAGCGGGGAAGCCAATGAGTAATCGAACTTATTATACGGTTGGAGGCGTCGAGGCAAGCCCGAGCCTGCGCGGCCAGCCGGCGCGTCGGCCCTCCGCCACTCAGCCTGCGCCCGCGCCGGTGAAAGGGAGGTTAAACGCCGCAGCAAGACAGATTGCCGCAACTTTACTAAAAATGGCGTCATTCATACATTTTGCGGTTGCATTAAGTAAAAAAAAATAATTACGGCTGAGTACTTCATGCGAATTGGTGTGACTCGGCAGAAGGACAGCGCGTTGTTGCGTGTTCGGTAGCCGCAGATTTATAGCACAAGTAGGGCTATGTTATGATTTGTTTTGTCTGTCGAAATCATTCTACCGCGAAGCGCTCCAGTATACTTATCGTAGAAAAAATACAGAATTAAATTAAAAAAATCAGATATTTTCGTAGGTTACAGTTTATTTCAATACTTTCATCCGACTATGTTTTTGTTTAGCATAAAAATATATTCTTACATACGAGTTCCCAAACGAGTCCAATAGGGAATCTCGACGCACGCTATCTCGAAAACACTGTTACGTTAACAAAATGCAAACGAATTGACACATCTTATTTACTAACCATCATCATCATCATCTAACAACTAACACATACATAAAATCTCACCTATATAATATAATCTAAAGATTACCCAGAATGTCAACAGCCCAATAAAAGCAGTTTCCGCTGTGTCGTACTTTTAAGGGCTTCTTCAGGCACCCCCCATACGTGACAATGTTTTTATTGTTGCAGCCTCAATGAGTGCTACTTCGCGAACAAGGGCGCGGCGCTGGTTCTGGGCGGCTCGGAGCGAGGCTGCTCAGACCAGCGGCGGTCACCAGCCCGCGCACATGCCCAGCCACAGCCAGACATACAGCACCACCTGCAGTCCATGTTCTACCTGCTGCGACCGGAGGAGACGCTCAAAATGGTGAGTCTTTAATTTGATGGCGGGTGAAGAAAGGCTCCTCGGACCAGAGACATTACCAGCTCGCGCACATGCCCAGCCATAGCCACACATAGAGCACCATCTGCAGTCCATGTTCTACCTGCTGCGCCCCGAGGAGACGCTCAAAATGGTGAGTCTTTAATTTGTTGGTGGTATGAAGAGAAGCTGCTCGAAATAGAGGCGTTCTCCGGCGGGTGTGCATGCTCTACCCTAGCTTGATACAGCACCACCTGCAGTCCATGTTTTACCGTAGCGAGTTATCCAGACTAACGTAACTCAAGGGTGGGATTCTACTCGAGGTTTCCTGCCATGAGGAAACATTCAAAATTATGATTTAGTTAGTATATAGGACAGTTTGGACTTCAAGCCAGACTTCCTGAAATCTTTGGTACTTCCCCAAACAAAACGTTTTGACTGTATAAAATATTTTATCTCATGGAAGTCCAGGGTTTTCAACGTTTCCGGTTATGAGTCGGTAAAGGAATTACTAGAGAAAGTTGTTTGTTTCATTGGATATTTCGATTTATTCATAGAACTCTTGTATTCAGTAGTCAAATAGTAGCAGTGCTTCCAATTATCATTTTCATTTCACGCCTGAAATCACATGATAAACCAAGACCAGACTCTTAGTGGCGCGTATTGAAGATCAAGGAACATCAATTTCAGAGAAAGTGACAAAATTAGCACTCTTTCTTCTTATTAGGCAACCTGGTTAGTCAGGTCGCTGTCGCAGAAAGAAACAGGTCATTTTGAATAACTTGGTCCACATTTTGTCCGTGATTCATGGGTTACCGTAAGCGGTGTTCAGCCGGTATATTGTTCTTTCATTTTATATGTATAACTATCTAGTTGGAATGGTTGGTTGGTTGGAAAAAAATATCGATCTCCAATCTATGAAATGTTAACTGCTGAATATGTGACTTGACTTACCTACGCCAAAAAACATCCGGTGTGTACACAAAAAAATTTGGGGTTTTCATGAGTTCGTTCACCTGAAATATCGTCAATGTTTTGCATCCTAACTATTTCCGCTATGAAATAAAATGAATAATTTTCATTCAAGGAAATATATAGGCGCTTGGATAAACTGGCTGTGTCTTATTCAGCTCTTTGACTGGAGTCAAATGTAAAATCATCGCAAATTAAAAAGAAAAACAATAATTCCGTTCTAGACCCATGGCTCCTCAGGGAAAGATTTAATGTAATGATTAGAGTCACAGGCGCAAATAGTGTCGCCAACTTTTTTTGCAATCCGTTTAGTCAGTTTAAAGTACTGAATAATGCATGAAATTTCGCACACGAGATGAATTCAGTTTTAATCGACATCTGTTGGCGTCGATTGTGATCACAACACATTACTTTTTTATAGTGGTGTGCACGACTGCGTAACTCCACATGTGTGTTCGTAAAGTGGTGATAAAATCTACTGTGTCAATTTGGAGTTCAGTGTTAACGATTTAGAATTTATGCAAAAAAGAAAAGACTAGACTTCTGTTAGAACAAACCATTAGTTAGTTATTTACATAAATAAATACATACATACATAAAGTCACGCCTCTATCCCTTAAAGGGTAGGCAGAGCGTAAAACGCTCATTCATTCTACTACATAGATAAATAATCCTTAATTTGGATTATTTTCGCGTTTAACTCATTTCTCTTGCGAGAATTATCGGAATAAAAAAAGCACTTGCGCGTGGGTGGTGTTTGGCGTTCGGTACACTTTACTTCATTACTAATTTGAAGCTTCTCATCTCACTGGAAATACTCAACGAAGATTACAATATTAGTACTTCAGCAGCTGTACTTTGTTCGAATAATTTGTACACTCATGATTTCCTGGTAGAAAGGGGTATATCGGCTCGTGAAATGGTCCGTAAACGAGTGCCCTAATTTGGAGTTTAACAGCTTTATCTCTTTGCTCTACATTACATACATCGAATCGTTTCATCATACTTCTCTTTAATTACTTGCTAATTGTGCACTGTATAGCTGTGTATTTTGTTAGATTTGAACTTATATAGGGTGTTAGAACAGAACACTAGTACCTACGTCTACGTCAGGTTATAATTAACCTGATAATATGAATTTTCTCTTAGGAATGAAAAAATAAAGCGAAATACTAAAGTTCAGCTGGATTGATACGTACTTTGATTTTGGGAAGTCCACCTGCAAAACATTATAATTATAAGTACCAGACTTTTTTATAACACATATGCTTTTTGTAAACTAATTGTTTTGTTGGCAGATGTTTATTTTGAGTATGTTCATGTTATCATGCTTACCAAACGTACAGTGTAGTGTAGATATGGCACTTCTGATTTGAACTTAGTATTTCTAGGGATAAAGGGATATCTAGAGGCGCGAGTGCAAACCGAACCGGTTGGAAAGTGGGGACAGGCTGGCAGCTAGCTGATTATAACTACGAGTTGGCGGGAAGAACGCTAAACGCTTAGTGAAATGGTGTACTGGCTAGTTAGTAGTTGACCTTCTTGCAGCAATTAGTCATAACTACTAAATGAGCCTGCGGTTGCGGTGTGCTCGAGATTGGCTAAACTAATGCGACGTTGCCTAACTTTATTTGCAAAATCGTATATTTCGATCTTTTGCACCATTTATTGATTTTATTTTTATGATATTTATACACATGAAATGATCTTCATTTAATATAATGGTGTCGATTGAGGATAACACGTTTCTAAACTAATTTCTTTATGTGAGCCATTCGACACCAAAGCCCAACTAATTATGTTGTATCAGAGATAACATGTACCTCTTTTAAAAGGTAATTGAACCATAATGTGTGAATGAGTTGTACACGTGTGTTATAGGACGAAAAAGGAGACAGGCTCTTGATAAAAAACCTCGTTATCACTACATAGAACATATTAATTCTGTGATAGAACTGAAACAATTAATAACATTGAATTAAGTGAATATTCCTGTACGGTAGCAATATTTTTGGTTAGGCTTCCCCTTGTAAGCTAACCGCAGCTAGTTACCATAATTTTCTTTGGCATTTTCCCCATGATCTAGATTTTACCAATGTTTGCAGTACTGCGGCCTGGTGGTCTGCACATAAATCTCTGTTTTACGAGTTTCTTCACATGGCTGGTTTTACTTTTTTCTCGAAGGTCGATCTCGTGCGGTGCGGACGGAACATTTCCATTTAAGGAATTTTCAGCTCTCTCTAGGTAAAGTAGTAAGTTGTTCCGTTCGTTTACTTATATAATTATTACAATTATATTTAAAACGACCATGTTATTAGAAAAATATGGAATACAAGCAGTATCTGATGTTTTGCCGTAGAAAATGATTGTACCGCGATTAAACGAAAAAGTATTAACTGAATGGCATTTGTTGTTCTGAATTTAACTGATTGCATTTTACGAGTGCACGCTCTTTATGTAAATCAGTGAGTAAGATGCGAACGTCGTGAGAACTTGCCTCCCGGCTCCCGGTCGTGGTCGTGAAGGACAGATCCTTCGGCAACCTTTAAAAGAGAGCGGTTGCATAAGAATGTGAGATGGGATTTTATCCTACATGTTGGATATGATTTGACGACATATGATAAAAATATAAAAGTGATACTTATTTATTACGTATCTGTCTGTAGAGCTTATCGCGGAACATGTCAGCGTTTTGTATTTCGAAATACGAGCCAGTATTCACGGTCGGCTGTACTTGAGGGACAGGCCCTTTGTAATGTTGTGAAGGGCACAGATTTCAAATAATGACGAAAACATTCCGATTGCGAAGGAATCTTCGCTGGTAGATTTCTATTCGGTTTCCGTTTCCGAGAACTTGTGATTAAAGAAGCTGAATCTCTTAACGTAATTGACTGATGAGAATAATTATGAATCATTGCGATATCTAAATCCTTGTAATCTTTTGCTTGGTTCAGTATACATTGTAAATTTTCATGCAGGCGTAGCCTCTTAAAATATTTCAGTTTGCCAAAAGATCTTTGATTTAGGTTATCGATAACGACCTCGCTATCTATAAGAAAATTCGATGTGCATTAAATATAATCTATTTCGGTGCAGCTGTTGCATCAATGGGCTGCAAATTGAACTAGAAATAAAATTATTGAATTTTTGTTTAAAGAAGCCATGTAAACATAACCCTTTTTGCCCACAGGCGGTGAAACTGGAGAGCGCTCACGCTGGGCGCACGCGGTACCTTGTGGTGGTCTGTCGGGGCGATGAAGCCGCTCTCCTGGGCATCGACTGCAACGAGAGCACCACGGTGGGGCTGGTGCTGCGGGTGCTGGCCGACACCGCCATCAAGCTGGACGGAGACGGGTGAGTGACGCGCCTTATTGTTGAGGGTGATGAGTGGTGGTCTGTGCGATGAGGCCGCTCTCCTGGGCATCGACTGCAACGAGAGCACCACGGTGGGGCTGGTGCTGCGGGTGCTGGCCGACACCGCCATCAAGCTGGACGGAGACGGGTGAGTGACGCGCCTTATTGTTGAGGGTGATGAGTGGTGGTCTGTGCGATGAGGCCGCTCTCCTGGGCATCGACTGCAACGAGAGCACCACGGTGGGGCTGGTGCTGCGGGTGCTGGCCGACACCGCCATCAAGCTGGACGGAGACGGGTGAGTGACGCGCCTTATTGTTGAGGGTGATGAGTGGTGGTCTGTGCGATGAGGCCGCTCTCCTGGGCATCGACTGCAACGAGAGCACCACGGTGGGGCTGGTGCTGCGGGTGCTGGCCGACACCGCCATCAAGCTGGACGGAGACGGGTGAGAAACCTACTTATAGTGTTTTATAAGTTGTACTATAAGTGCATATAGGGCTGCGTGTGAAGAAACCGCACTTCTGAACATCGACTTCAACGCCATCATTCGAAAACGACATTGAGTAAGTGAAGTGAGCAATTTTATTGCATGAAATCCTTCTGTGGCGGTAAAGAACTAATGAACGATAAGCACCGATGCAAGAAACCACAAGATATTAGATTAAGAAATTCCACTATTATCTTCATTCTTCACCTCACCATTAGCTCTTCGATTTCAAATGCAGGTTTGTTATTTGTCCATACTGCTTCTGTCTGTTACTTATTGCTTTATCTTTTTAAGACCCCCACCCCTTCCGCGAGCCCCTGGTCCATAAGATGGAAGGACGTGTTCCAAAAGCGATGACATATTAAAAAAGGTACCGAATCTGATTGACAAAGTCATTAACTTTCATGAACGAACCGGATACCGTGTTCCTAACCACGTGTATTTCGCAAAAACACATAACTGTTGTAGCCATTTGTATCAAAATTGGGGCAATTCTGTAAGAACACGATTTAACCAAATCTTAACTAAAAGTAATGTCGTCCTTTTCTGTTCTCTCATGATAGAACATAACATGTTGGACTTATATTACTTAAGTCGTGTCGCCGCCAAATTGCTTCTATAGTGTATTTATTCTTCGACATCATATACCAAAACAAAATAATTATAATAACCTGCGTTTCATGGTAAAATTCATATTTATTTATTGAACTGCTTTATAAATTACAAGTGTACTTCTATGTATCTACTCTGTAATGCAGACGCCAAATGGCTTTCGAATCAACTATCGTACAATTGCTTCTATTGAGAGGACCCGACCGTGTTGTTCGTTTTGTATCGCCCGACGCTACCGCATACCGTGGCTGATAAAGCTTAGACCGAACTATGTCATGCTAATCACTCTATATTGGGTCAGCTTAGGATAACAAGTATTGAAGTTCTCGATCAAGACCTCACTTGTGATGATTTTAAAAAGTTACATAAATTAAGCTGTTATTGTACGATCGCAATCGCAAACAACCCAGAACTAAATTCGGCTGCAAAATCTGACTATAAGCCAGATTTTTTCATTGATAGCGACAAAAACACAACAGTTACGAAATACTTTCAAAAGAAAAATAAATGCGGGCCTTTTTCGGCGCAGCAAAATAAAGTTTCACGAAATGCGTCTGCGCATATAAGCGACAAGACATGTAACAGGGACACATCCATACTTGACGGGCGCTGGCCATAATAACAAGAAGCCGTTTTGCTTAGTGAATACTTTTAAGTAAGCAAAGAACAATAACTAATTAAGGATTCATTGTCCACAGAGGGTTCAGCGTGTGTGTGTGCTATCAACAGCACATATTCAAGCCGGTGTCGGTGCAAGCCATGTGGTGAGTTATATCTTCTACTAGCTTTCCGACCGTGGTTTCACCCGCGTTAAATGAGTTTTCCCGTGGGAATAAGATATTTTCCCGGGGTAAAAAGTAGCCTATGTCCGTCTCCAGGGTACCATATATTACCATGCCAAATTACATTACAATCCTTTCAGCGGTTTAGACGTGAAAGAGTAAAAAACAAAGAGACAAATAGACTTTCGCATTTATAATATTAGTGTGCATATGCGTAGTTCGACCTGCTATGTAGGTTTCGTCTGATAAATTGATTGTATTGCTTTTCAAATGATGCCGTATTAATATACGCGCGTTTTGTTTATCGATCGGAATGTTTAGTTTTTTCAAGTATGATTTATTTATAAGTTGAGATGATTTAGATACGTATTTACAGTTGCAGATCTTTTTAAACTAGTAGAACAAATTTGCAAGCGAAAATGCTTCAAATATTGTAGTTGTCTAAAATAATAAAGTTCTTTGGCCATTAGTTACGAACATTTCTGATGCTGAAGATAAGCCCTAAGTGCTTCCTATCACAAAGTTTTAAATACAACAGTGGCAATTTCCATTCTATACTTGGTCAAGGGAAAGGCCGTGAAATGTGACGTCAGATGATAAGCAGATCAAGATGTCTAAGGGCTGTATGCCAGGATTAGTTTGTAGTGAGTCATGGCGACGTATTATTGAACGCCAACGCTATCTAAAAAGAATAAAAGACTAGCTTCAAACGTGTTTTTGCTTATTTACTGACGGTAATTAATTCTATTTCGAAATCCAGTAAACATAAACACCTGTTGAGTTACCGTAGAAGAAGCAAAGGACTAACATTATCTATCTACCGCAAAGCAGGAATGTCCGCTTTGCAGTTTTCCTGTTTGTACAGTAAAATTATTGGCTTGTATAACGTTTTACAGTCTATGTTTGACACGAAGTTTCTGTACTATTATACGAATAATCATAAGGTTTGTCTCCAAGTTTCTAAAAGCGAGATTACTATTACTATGAGACAACTAGCTCTGTTTCTTTCTAGTGTCTATTGTGGCTCAAATAGGATAGTAAGATTTCAAGTTTCGGTGCCCGGTTATCGCTAGGCGGACCGTAAGCTTGGTTGATGCTCTGGTATAAGAATTTAAACTCCAAACTCCGTTTTCCAGGTCGGCCCTACAAACCCTACACCGAGCTAGCGCGCGCGCCCGCGAACTAAACCACTTTGCGGGCGGACCTTCTCACGCGTGGTGCGTCTACTATGAGGCGCACGTGGACTCAGACCGCTCCTGCCTCAACGAGTGGCACGCCATGGACAGCATCGAGTCCCGCCGGCCCCCCTCCCCGGACTCGCTCAGAGTCAAGTGAGTGGTCCATTCTATGATACGATAGCTTTTACGACAAACGCGGTAAAAGATATGGTATAACCTACCATCACACGGATTTTTTGAGGCATTTTGCTGCCATCTCTATAACTTTTTTTATGTTGAATGTATCCTTATATGTCTAAAAGGGCTCTGCGTTGATGTATGAGTTAGTAAGAACATTCATTTTCATAAACTCTAAGTACATATACTACGTACGCACAAAGGTACTAGAGTCTGTGCGAAAAGAGAACAGGCATGGAATTTGAGGGCGCACATTTGTTTTAATTAACACACGGCTGGTTGCGTGGGGTTTATGCCTAGGTCTTTGACCTAAAACCTTCAAAATTTAATGTAGAAGGTTAAGGTTAACGACCTGGGCATAAACTTCACATGACCAAGTGACGGTTAATTAAATACAAAAGCGCGCCCTCAAATTCTATGCCTGTTATCTTTTCGCACAGACTCTATGATAGTTCTGTCAGTTCTGTGTAGTAAATCATGAAATCTTTAAACGTATAATATAAATTAATTATTCATATCTTGTATTGTAAGCGCACGCGCATCTTAATAACTATATCAACAGGACAAGCAATGGAATATATTTTTTAATTTGTTTTGTTATAATAGATTACATGGGTTTTCAACTTAGTTTCTCAGTGTGAAACACTTTCAAATTTATTATTTTCAGTGTAGGTATAATTTTTTAGGAATTGTAAGTCAGAATACTTACAATTGTACGCAGTTATTTCACTATAACAATGTTTTTTTTTACGGGTTCTTACCACGTATTTCGGGAACTTCTATCTTATTCTAGAAAAGGTAGCAGATACAGGCGCGATTAACATCCAACATTTTTTTCCCAAGAATCCGATAATTCACTGTAATTTGGTTATGCTGCAGTGTGCAGTATTATTTGCGACTACGGTAGCAGTTCGCAGAAACAAAGCATAGTTTGCGTGTGATATATCACGCGTGCCGCCGCCTAGACCCCGTTTCTCGGCCTCGAAAAGGATCGGACGCCGGCCAATGTGTTAATTAGGAATATTAGTAACATGCGAGCTGCAGGGCGAAAATTATCCACCGAGGGTTTCAGGTCGATATTTTGCTCAGATATTTTTGCACTGAGTTGAACGATCAGTTTAAAAGTGTGTTTCAAAAATATCCTGGCTAATAATATTTTAAAAGGGAAGTGTTTGTTTACTTTTAATGCCAAAACGTACTTGAGATCGACGAGTTTCTTGCACCAAGATTGTCTGTTTAACAAAGATAAACAAGCAACTTTTTGTCTGATACATGTAAAAGAAGCCGCGCGTCGAAATCTAAGCTACTAAAACATTGTTACCTATTGACGCACAGAATGATCAATGAACAAAAATAATCAAATATGCTGATGATTAGTAGCGATAACAATAATGTAAATCATTGGCATCGCTTCAATCTAAATGTGTATGATGGCCCTTGCTAATATTAGCTCGACGGGATTTTTGATTAACGATTGACCGGAGAGAAACAAGCAACTTTTCCTCTGATACAATATGCAAAAGAAGCCGTATGCGAAACTCCCGTGGAGTTTTTAATAAATGAATATTTTAACGCGGCAATAATTTCACAAAATCTTTTGATTTGTAACGATAATAATAATGTAAATGATTGGCATCGCTTCAATCTAAATGTGTGTGATATGCTGACTGGGTGACTGGCTGACTGGCTGACCCTTGCTAATATTAGCCCGTTTTGCGTTGCAGGCCTCGCCAGCGGGACGAGACGGAGCGCGTTCTCCGCTGCACGCTCAAGGAGATTATGATGAGCGTCGATCTCGATGAGGTATATTTTTATGATATTCAATTTATTCGTATTCACTTATAAGAAAATCAAAAACTAGCCTTAAGACACGGAAATAATTAGTCATCAAATTTTGATAAAAGTATCCCCAACAGTTATTCAACACATTGAACCTATCTAAGCTTGACAAAAGCTTAACTAGCTATGAATATTACATATGTACAAAAACATTTGGATTTCTTTGAGAAATATATCTCCAAGAGCTTTCTTCTTTAACCAAAATTTTATAAATGTTTGCAAACATTACTAAACTTTAAAAAGATGTTCGGTTAATAATATTAATCTTGATAATTTCCAGGTGACTAGTAAAGCGATCCGGAGTAGACTGGAGGACGAGCTCGACATGGACCTGGACGAATACAAGTCGTTCATCGACCAGGAGATGCTCACGATCCTGGGCCAGATGGACGCTCCTACTGAAGTGTTCGACCACGTGTACCTCGGCTCCGAGTGGAACGCCAGCAACCTCGAGGAGCTGCAGCGCAACGGGTGAGTGCAGCATCAGCGCCAGGTGCCCTCGATCCTGGGCCAAATAGTCTGCCAACGTAGTATAACATCATCATCATCATCAGCTCATAAACTTCCCTACCGAGTGGCACGAGCCTACCCTCAATTAGAGCGAAGTAAAACACCAGCAACAATAAATAAGTCACGGTTCCTCACCGGGAATAGAACTTTCATAACCCATGAACCCAATAGAACCCTAATCTTGACAAACTTCTAATGAATGTGTTCAATTATTCCAAAGATAATTTCACGTTCTTCTTCTTTCTGTCGTAGCTAATAATCATAATTAGGATTTTAATTTGAATATTTTTGTATTTGCAGAGTCCGACACATACTAAACGTGACGCGAGAGATAGACAATTTCTTCCCGGGCATGTTTGACTATCTGAACATCCGAGTATACGACGACGAGAAGACTGACCTCCTCAAGCACTGGGATAACACGTTCAAATACATTAACAAAGCCAGAAACGAGGGGTCGAAGGTACTCGTCCATTGCAAGATGGGCATCAGTCGATCGGCGTCCGTAGTGATAGCGTACGCCATGAAAGCATTTAACTGGAATTTCGACAAAGCTCTCAAACACGTGAAAACGAAACGTAGCTGCATCAAACCGAACACCAACTTCCTGAATCAGTTAGAAACGTATCAAGGGATACTCGACGCGATGAAGAATAAGGAGAAACTGCAGAGGTCGAAGTCGGAGACGAATTTAAAGTCGCCGAAGAATTCCTCGAAGGCTGAGAAGGCGGCCATGGAGCCCACGCCGCTGGTGCTGGCGCTGGCAGGCGCGGGGGGCACCAGACCAAGGTCCTGGTCTCCGGATACCAAGCTGGCTTCGGAACTGTTACCTCCTACTTCGGTGTCATTAGAAAATTTGGCCTCCGAGACGCGGCACATGCTGATGCCCTGCGCCAACGGAAGCTATAGCGTCTCGCCCAACCAGATCATGCGACTGAAGGAAGAAGGCGCGCCGTCAGTCAGGCACATAGTTCACGAGATAGAAAGCGCGGCGTCCGCCGATAGAAGAGACTTCTCTCGCCGCTACCAACGTCTGAACTTCACCGCGCCCGACCCCCAGCCCTCCCCCTCCCGCGCCCACAAGTCGCCCCCCGTCAACGACAACAACCACACGTGGGACCCCGGGGAGCCGCGCTGGCGACCCGACGAAGTGCGGAACGTTAGTGATAGTGACGATATAGTGAAAAGTGATAGCGGTATTATAGACGTAAAGACTAGAGTCGACGTTCTCTCAAGCTCCGCGGAGCACGTGAACGAGGAGCGGCGCGTCGCGGAGGACGAGCTGTCTAGCACCAGCTCCTACGATAGTGCAGTCGTGCCCGACCTGTCGCGCCACTCCTCGTGGGGCTCGTACGACACGCGCGCCGCCCCCGCCCCGTCGCGCCCCCCGCCCGCGCCCGCGCCCGTCGCGCCCGACCTCGGCAGCATCAGCGAGCAGCCGCGCGACATCTCCGACAACGAGCGGAAGTTCAACGAAACGTGTGCCATACTGCGGGAGCTCGCGAGCGTGCAGCGCGCCACGTGGAGCGGCCGGCTGTCGGCCTCCGCCCCCGCCGACACGTGGCTGCGCGCGGGCCCGCGCCGGCGCCGCCTGGCCGCCGCCTCGCACGGGGACCTGCCGCGCGCCGCGCCGCCGCCGCCCCCCGCGCCGCCTTCGCCGCCCGGCCTCGTCAGCAACCTCAAGAAAGAGTTTGAGGCGCGCTCGGAGGCCGACGCGCCGCGCCGCTGCAAGTCGCGCGCCTCGCCCCCCGCCATCGCCCCCGCGCCCGCGAGCATGCCCCCGCCCGCGCCCCCGGAGGACGTGTCGGTGCGCGTGCTGGTGGGGCGCTACGACCAGCCGGTGCGCGCTAGGAGCGAGTCGGCGGCGGAGGCGGGCTCCAAGAAGAGCCGGCTGGGCTCGGCGGAGTGGAGGCGCGGCGGCGGCTCGCCGGCGCTGGCGCTGCGCAACTCGTTCTGCGGCGCGGTGCGCGGCGAGCGGCCGCCGGTCGCGCCGACGGTCGTGTCGATCGCGCCGCTCGACTATCCCGATATAACTGTGATGTCGAAAGCTCAAAACAAAAAACAATTGCAACACGGGAAGACCCATCCGTTGACGAGGCTCAACCTGAATCGGTCGAATAATAGATGTTCAAATCCTGTATATAATACTATGTAGAAGTACCTATTTATGTTTTTTATTTATTATGAATTCTTGCCAAACTCGATATTTTATCTTTCTAGAGTTTTATATACTATTTACAAAGTGAAATCACGCAAGTGTATTTGTCTATCACTTAAAATTGTATTAAGCGGCTGTTTGTGCGTAGAAAAATGTTAAAGAGAGAATAAATTCAATACAACTGATGTACAACTTTTACGTGATTGTTTTTAATGTATATTGCTTCCCTTGTTTACAAATTAATCAAACACAATAAGTACATCTGTAAATAACTTAGAGCTTCCAATCCAGTACTGTATCTTATGGGATTATCTGTATAAATAGTATTTGCAGACAATTATTTAGCAAAAAAGTAAAATAGAATATAAATGGAAATCTACTTCCATGCTGGACTGGGAGTGATAGAAAAACATGGAATGTGCCAGCTGAATCTCCTCCCGAGCATGCTGTAAAAATCAGCTAAGGGATTCGAGGGTTTCAGTATTGTAATTCTGGCGATGGGCTGACAACCTGTCACTTTCGCAATATACAGATCAATCTGGAAAAACCCTCAAAATTTGTCAGACGTGGCGTAACGACCTTTGTTTAGGTCTTTTACGCTCTGCCTACCCCATTAGGGATAGAGGCGTGATTATATGTATGTATGTATGTAAATGGAAATACCGAGACCCTGATATATCAGTATTGGAAGCCCTATCGCTGAAAATGAGATTATCCGAAGTCGATAGTCTGCAGTCGCTTGCCCGTGCAGAAGGAAACTCGCGGCACTTGCTGCAATTCCTGGTTCGCCTTGTAGCTGGTCTCTGCTTTCCTTACCTTTCTTCTGACTGCACCAAAGTCCAACGCGTATATCGCGCCTGGGTTATTTCGGATCGTGCATTCAGTCTGAAAATTAAAAAAGTCAAAAAATAATAAGTACACGACGATAAATATTGCTCGTCGGTTAATATTGGCCAGTTCTAGTTTGTTATTTCTGTCGTTAAAAATATGTTATGGTCAGTTCACACCGAGACGGTAGGCGACGCGACGCGGCGAAGAGCTTGATACAATATTGAACTTTATTTACCTACTATGTAAAAAAAAGATACACATTAGACATTCGCTGGCTCGCTACGCCGCAGCGAGCCAGCGAATGTATCTTTTTGCACGGTAAATAAAGCTCAATATTAAGCTCTTCGCCGCGTCGCGTCGCCTACCGTCTCGGTGTGAACTGACCCTTACCGGTGTTACGGGTCATTACCCTCTACTTTCAAACCAAGTTGTCCAAAAGCATTATTTATCACAGTTTAAAGGTACAGCACAATTTAGGTAGCAGGTTTAGTAATGATATTAAAAAAAAACACTTACTAAATTAATACACCCTATTTAATCAGATTAGGCAGTCTATAAACTTACACATTTCATTTTGATATCCACGAGTCTGAGTATATTTGCGTCGGAGCCCCCACACACCATCAGATTAGTATGGGGCACCAGTTTGCCGCAAAACAGTTTACATGTGTTCATGTCGGGCACGATCGTCTCTATCAACTTGCACGAACCGTAGTCCCAGACTTGTATGCTGTCGCTCTCTTGCCAAGAACAGGTCACTATCTGTAACGTAGTTTTTTTTTTTAATAAAAACATACATACCTGCACACCTTACGGGGTAAAACGCCTAGTAGAAGGCTTTTTCGCCACGTCTGGCAAATATTGAGGGCAATTTTAGATTAACATTATGTATGTATCACTATAGTGACGAGTGGTCAGCCCATCGCCTAAATTACTACACACCGTAATCCTCAAATCTCTTAGCTGGGTTTTACAGCATGCGCGGTAAGAGAAGCAGCTCTGCATATCCTATGTTTTTCTGTCGCTCCCAGTCCAGCATGGAAGAAAAGGTAGCATGAAATCATGCTTGCCTCGTCTCGCTTTCTGTATAATTTATTTAATTATAACGAATGACTAATGCCTCTGTCTGTGCTGTCAATTCCCACGGGGACTTATTCATACAACTCCTCAGATTGGTAAGGACAATGCAGGCTGAACTATCTGATTGTCAAGAAATATAATTCCGTATTTCGGGGAATAGAAAACTTTAACCATACTTAACTACATTTTAATTTGAGAAATATTTTCCGCGGGGAAACTAGTCTAAGATAGCAAGTGCCATATTTGACGAAACAGCAGTTTAAAGTAGGTCTAGCTAGAGCATCCGGTTGTACAACTCTTCGCAACTAAAACTATTACATCACAAGACACGTTGGCATTTTACGAATTTAAAAATAAAAGCGTCGATTACGAATTCTCTGCTTACAATACATCTGATGGGCGCGGCTATGAAGCTCGTAATCCTGACGTCAGCATGAATGATAAAGAGATAAAACAGTAATCTATTTATACCTTTTTCCCAGGCTTATCAAATTCCAGGCCTTCTCCACATATATGAGGGCCAGTGAAGTACTTAGTTGCGTAGGGTTGGCGGTCATCCCAGCACATCACCATATCATCCCAACCACCTGAGATCAGCTCATGGAGTGATTTGGGGTTGAATGCGCATGCAAATATCCGCGATGTATGACCATCAGTTATGTTTCTTCTTTGACTAGAAAATAACAAATAGGTAGGTACATAAATGATTTTATTTACTTATATTATTATACGAAACATAAGGGCTTTTAGCAGGTTTTTTTTATTTATGTTTTTAGTTAGATATCGATTTGTCACCAATCACCATGCAATATTTCGTGCTATCTATAATAGTTTGTATCTAGTCAATATTTTTAGTTAGTAGAAGTACATAATAATTAACCCATATAATAGCATATAGAGTGAAGTGTAGATACGACTCTAACGTTTCGTTACAAACTATATTATTTTGGATACCTATAGAAAGTTCCTAAAATAGCCGACTGAAAAAACTTGGCGACTTTGTTTCAGACTGTTGTGTAACGTTTTTATGACTGTCTAAATGGCTAATGACTTGGTTGAGAAATATTACCTAGAATAAAAAGATCGTTCTTGCGTCTGCGACTCCTCATCGTACATGTTCAGTTTGCAATCATCGCCGTAGGTGACGAATTTAGTGTACCGTGGGTGGTAGCTCAGTCCTAAAGTCTGACGTTTCTCTCGTATCGTGTATAGGCACGTATCATATTTGTATTTCCAACATTTGATGCATCCATTCACGTCTAAAGATAAAGAGTTATACTAATTTCAGTATCAATATCACAACAGGTATACCTATAGGTATAGCTGTTAGGAAATAATAATTTGTTTTACTTTCTGTTCTAAACCGTGAACGTATTTCATTACGTAGTGAACGTAATACCGTTGCGTCACGTAACATAAGTTAATCTTTAATATTAGTTATAACCCGTGCACATAAAGAAACGATCTATAAATGGCCGGCGTTACTTCCGGTAGTGGCAGCAAATTAGATTGTCGTTAATCAAGTGTACGTAAACATTTTTTTAACAATGAAGGGGCAAGCAAGGTGGGGGCAAGGTGTGGGCAGCAAGGTAGGGCAAGGCAGAGGCAAGGTGGGGACAATGTGTGGCGAGGTGGGGACAATGTGAAGAAGTATTCGAAGTATTTGACTACCTTGTACACAATTCTTCGGGTATCATTTCGCAGAACTTTGCCAAACCCTTGTAAATTGGCGAGTGGAAAGTAGGTATTGCGTCTACCAGATCTTGTGACATCATTTAACGACTTACAAGAGGCAAGCATTAAGTTGGTGACAGCATGGGCCTTGCTGACCGGCCGGTGTTTGAGCGAGGTGACCGGTCCAGGGTAGCTGCGGCACTCATCGTCCACCAGGGTGTGAGTGCAATCCCCAGTGGCGCAGTCAAACAGCCGTATCACGCCGTCCGTGAGCCCGACTGCCACTTCCAGCATGTTTTCTGTATACTTACAGCACATTATGTCTTTGTTTGTGTCTCTGAAATTCGGTATTAATTATTGTTGTACTCATTTTTTTTGCAAGTATGGTGTAGCATTCATTCATCATGGTGTCAAGCAGGTGTAGTGTGATGTGAATGTGACCACAATCCATCCATGTACGTTGGTCACGTTGAGCCAAGATTCTCCACTAGATTGGGCTACAGTCGTACAAGGATCTTTTGGCACGTTGTTGGAATTAAAATTCAATGACACGAATTTTAATTATTATTCATTATTTATTTATTATTTACTATTTTTAATTATTGAATTATAAGCGCAAATAATACGCGCTTATAATTCAATAATTAGTAAATAATAATGAATAATAATTAAAATTGAATGACACCCACGCGCCAAAAGATCCTTGTACGACTCTAGGTAGGTATAGTTTCCGAACAGCTAGAAGAGTCGTAAACTAAAGTCAAAATAATATAAATTCATTGAATACGAGGCATTACATTAGTTGTATAAATCAGATTGTCATTAATACAAAAAATATTATCATATTGATCCAACAATAGACCATTATTGGAAAAAATTCAGATAATTGACAACTTATTTTGCTACGGCGGCGTAGCTAACGCCTACGATTAACTTGGATGGATTTCCTGAAGGAAGAGGTAGTGTGGTGAATAAACTTATATAGGTATCTTTGTTAATCATCATCAGATATTATCTTGTATACTTACAAATACTAGATAGGTACCTAGTGAGTATATTAGTCATGGCGTAGCGCTGGTAGAAACACTAAGGTACTTAATTAACTCACATTATAGATATTAAATTAATTTCTCCGTTATATATTTGTAGTTGTTCCTCTCGCAAAGCCCGGCGCTCCATGAGGGGTGCAGTAGTGTGAACGGAGACGATTTCCTTCTGTCCTTCAGGTTTGTTTACGAATTTGTTTGTGATCGAGAAACTCTTCAGCGCAGTTTGCATGCTGGAAGCGGCCATGGGGCCGGGTGGCAGTAGTCTAGTGTAATCCATCGTGATATCAAAGAAGTAGAAAAATTAAATAATTGTATGTGCTATTTTGGTGCACTAGTATAAAATGTCACGCAAAATTTAATATCAACAAAGCCAAAGCACAGTTGATTTGACGCAGTCAAAACCATAGCTACCCGCTATTTTATCATAGCGATCGTATTCTCTGTAATGCAACTTTACCAAACTTTTTATTTCATTCAACCAGTAAAATAATCAAATCACGATTATATTCCCAACGGGGTAGCATACAGTAGCAAGGGTAGTAGGTTCGCATCATATTGTATGGGGCCACTTTTTAAGCGCTTGTTCGAGTGTGGGTAGAATTAATTATGTTAATCTGGTAATGGTCTCTTACAGATTGACTCTACCTACATATAAATAGTAAATAATACAGCATCCTCCTAAAATGAGGAGAGGTGTAGGTACGTTTTACCTCTAGTGGCAGTAGTTCAGTTGCGAGTCGGTTTGACCCATGTTTGACCGTATACCTACTAGCGCGCCTTTTCAGTGGCATTCCTTTCTGGTATCTATCTACGCTAAATATTAAATTATCATTTATCATATCTAAAAGAGGAATATTTTGTAAAATATAAAATGAAACAAACTGTAACGCTAAATAAATTTTATTTCATGAATTCATGTCAATAGATATTCAGTATTCACACTCAAATTACATACAATACAATGTACAATAATGTCCGATCTGTTAATAATATTTAGCATAATTTTAGTATCACGGAACAGCAAATGACGAATATGTGCAGGATCATCAATTGCATGTGCATGTTCTTTAATAATAGTAAAATGTATATAGTTAACAACAGTACCTATAGCGTCATGGCTGGTTTTAATCGATCAATATGAATTACCCATCACATCAATGCTAGTTTCAAATTGAAATAGAACCCTATGTCTTTGGATAAGTGAAAAGTTCAAGGCTTTTCTGAAAACTTGTACCAATCTGCTGTTTATGTTAATCGTCACTTATTCCTAAAACATAGAGCTCTAGTACCTACTACATGTTTTGTTAAGGTCTCAAATATTTTCACATCATTGAGCTGAGCATACCAAGATATTTTTGCCATCACTTTTGATTTAGGTATTTATTGCAGTGGTGATTTGTTTAAACCCTGAGACTAGAGGGTAATTAAAGATGGCTAAAGGTGTGTTGACAGGTTGACGGCATTATAATATAAATTCTATGGTACCTATCTCAACCATGTTAAGGTATCTCCTCATTGTAGCAGATTGATTTCGTCACAAAATCTTTTATGAATTGCACAGGTATTTGCGAAATTTCGTAATATTAATAACAGAGGCACCAACTTGCGTACGAACATTATTTGGTCATGTGCCTTCACACTGTAGAGATTTAGAATAAAGCACACCAAAATAAAGCGTATAAACTGTCCGAACAATACTGTCTAACCAACATACTACAGGGCACCCATCTTAAAAGATTGTTTTCATTTAAACGTTACAATTCTCACCGCAAACGTAATAAATAAGATTTAAATACAATCGTAGTGGTGCAAATCTTTCAATTAATTGCTTAACTTACATTTACACATCCCACCACAACAGAGCACTCTATTAGACAATAAATAGACATTTAATATATCTAATTTACAAGATTTTCTTACAACGTTGCTAACATTCTTCGAACTTCCATTTGCCATGACGCGGAGCACCCAAGTGACCAGTCGACTACAGAAAATCTAGCGATTTTTACATAGAGCTATAACTTTTGTATGCACACGTGATTGTTTTAGTACTTATACAATATCATCATCAACGAACACTGCTTACACTATCGGCATGATGATCGCCTGATCAATCTCTATAATGTATGAAAATAATTTTTAAAATTAACGAATTTCTTTGATTTACGAAGATTATTTTCGTGGGAGGTCTTGTACCTATTTTATTGTCGAGTAGAATGGATAAGACATTGTTGAATGAATATAAAATGTGTAGTTATACTACGAAAAGTTTGTCTTTTGAAACATTAAGTACTTTTCAATAGAATCAAAGCAGGGTTTAATTTCGCTGGGTAGACACTAAATTCCTATAACACATTAAAATCTAGGATATAGAAATTGGAGGAAGGAGGGTGTTTATGTAAACGTGTTGCACAGGCATAGGCACCGGCAAAAGGCACTATATCATATGATCTATTACATTGTACATGAAAGGTACCACACGTTGTGCAAACTACAAACAATTTATCTAATCACGCTTTGTCATTCATTCTGATGAGTAACTGTAGTTATTTTAAATACTGTAACGTTAAAGACTAGTTTGGTCTTATAGTACCAAAAATTGTAGGGAATAGTAATTTTTTTTTACTAGTTTGGTACATATTAGAATCTTTACTCGTTTGTTACATTATAAAGTAGATACTTAGGCGTAATGAGTGGACGTCGTTTAAAACTTTTTGCGTGATTTCGTAAATCAAACTTCTCTAAATGGAGGGTTCCCTGTTCATTTGATTCTATTGATGATTTTGATTGAGATGTAAGCATGGATAATAAATACCGTACATATTGATTAGTGCCTTATAAAAACCTGACTGTACATTGCACAAGTTGTCATCTCATCAACATCTTAATACATTTATTATATTTATCTGTAACGCTATCAAGATGTCCTCGTGCGTATTCACAAGAAAACGGACATTTATCTACCTAAGTAGCTTATATACGAATTCTTGACTTTTTAACTTGTTATTATAAATGTAAATATTGCACACAGCTGGACCTTACAGGCCATGGAAAGCGCAGCTTAAATTTTAAGTGTATTGAATAACAATTTGTTAATTCAGATGCGGGCCGGCATTTGAGCTAATAGGTTTAGAGGTAATATATCTGTATTTTACATACAAATTTATTTGTACATTGAGACTGGGTAAATATCTAAGCTTATTCCAATTTAAATTGACTTGTTAAACTGTTCCGAAATCATACATAACAATGTTATGCTATATTATGTACTAAACACACAAAAATCTTACAATAACTGACACGCATAAATTAGAACCAAAACAATAAATTGCCATAATAAGTTAATAAAACAAACAAATTCAAGCGAAAACATACCTACACAAGAAAAACAATTCCAAACGATATTTCCCTCAAATTACCTTCTGAGTAATTATGATAAGTTTGTTGGACGCACGTTTATGTGGAATAGCGAATAGCGACCGGCCGTCGGCTGTATCACCCGATAACAACCAACAGCCACGAACTACGTGAAACAAATAAACTATATGAATCAACAGTGATAATGATATACAAGATAGGTGCAGTATTTGAAATAGACCTCAGAGCCATTTATTCGTAAGAACCAAGTTTGGTTTGGTATTGTTCCATCTAGAAGTATCTAAAGGGATTATGAGGTTTTGTTTTGTACTTAATTATTACACTTACAGGAGCCAGCCTAAATCCGGACTCACTGATTATAGATTTGTCTATCTGTACATAAAGCCACAAGTTTCATTTCCATACATTTTCACTTCATCTGACACAGTACTAATAATTATTATCAATTGGTTGGGTAACAAAGTCGTTAAATTATTGAATGTCACTACAGTAACATTTGAGTATAGTTTAAATTCAATTAATGTATGTTATTATTACGGTTTTATATCTTTTGAAATATTTACAGTCTTGAAATTTGTACAACCATCTTTCTGCTTTGTCCTTAATTTATATACATTGGCTTGGGTCAGTGCTCTATAGTTACATTTACTCATTTATAAATTAATCCCACACTGAGTCACAAAAATACGCGAACCATTTATTAAGTCAAAAATAGACATCTGTTCTAAATCTCGATGCTCATCCACCTGAGGAATCATACATAATAAATTTATAATAATCAACATTATTTCATAAACAATGATAACAATTCAATAGACTTTTTTATTATTACTGTACAAGTACGAACTTTCAACAGTCTGTTGTTAAATCATACACCTATTAATGTACAAAACCACAGCAGAACTCCTTAATCTATTTCTCACAGTATTAGGTAGTGAAGTTTTTTTGATTTCTCATACAGATTGGTCAAGTATGTTCTTAACATACCATCTCAGGCTCTAAAGGTAATAATCATGCTTTATATTATAACATAATATGAAATCTTTCTAATATAATAAACAATGAACTTCTGTGCTAACTTGGCAAAGTTTGGTTGCTTTTTTCCCCTAGCATTTTTGATTAATTATTTAAGGATAAAGTAAATTAGAAGTATAACTATGAAAACACAACTGAATAAAACATGTTTGACTTATGCCAGGGTAGGTACATAGTTGATACACTGAAATGCCTTTTGCTTCAGTAAGTAATTGATATGATCCACCACCATGTTTTACATACCATACATACATACATAAAATCATGCCTGTATCCCTAATGGGGTAGGCAGAGCAAAAACAACCTAAACATAGGTTGTTCCGCCACGTCTGACAAGTTTCGAGGGCTAAAACAGATGTTGATTATGTATATTGCTATAGTGACGGGTTGTCAGCCCATCGCCTAAATTGCAATACACTGAAACCCTCGATTCCCTTAGCTGATTTTTACAGCATGCACGGGAGGAGATGCAGCTGGCACATTCTACGTTTTTCTATTACTTCCAGTCCAGCATGGAAGCGGTTTACATACCATGTGTCCAAAAACAATTTATTCAGAAGAAAATGTCATAACTACAGCTGCTATTCTAGAAAGATATTGCTATTTTCGTTGTGGCTCTTGGATACGTGATATTCATTCTGGAAGGAAGGAAGTTAAAGGTTTATTTTCTAAATAAAATAAATTAATTTTGTTATTAAATGTCAGAAACCGCCAAACAGTAGGTACAGATATTAGCTGATTTTCTTCAAAACTACAAGTAAAAATACCATGAATAAGTAAGTACCTACATAATGCTTATGATCAGCAAGGCAGTAAAAATAGGTGAAACAAAAATATTAAAGCATCTGCAACTGGATGTCATGGTCATGTTATTTGCAAATCATATCACAGTAAAGCAGTGTTAACAAATTGGGTCTGTCTGATATTAATTGCTGTCAAATATGCTCTTTCTACAAAAATAAGATGCAAAACTGTATTCTGCAGTTAGTTCAAACCCTTCTTCGGCTACCACAGGACAGAGGTTGAGCGAAGAATAAAGTAAAAATGTTATATAAATATTAAATTTTTGCTTCTCAGGGAAAATTCTCCTCTTATACAACTCTTTCAAAAAATCTTATTTTTGGACACACTGTATGTTTTCAAGAAATATAATTCGGATCCAAAATACCAAAATATGTATTTAATTATTTTTGTAATTAATATTTTTTGTTAAAAGTAAACGAAATATAGTTCTTTACCAGCTGAATGCAATTTGATATTGGCTTATTGTCAAATGCTTGGTGGTTTGGATCTAGTAATGATTTGCCTACATTAATTTCATATAAATATACACAAGTAAGTATAAGTAAATTTCTATGATGTAAGCAGGTGATCTGTCACCTAAATGGCAGGATTACAATAATGATGATTTAAGAAATGTTATTTTAAGATTTCCAGATAATTAAAATTCTGTTAAAAACTATAATTAGTCGAACTGAAGTATGACTGATTTCTATTGTAATGATAAGAATGTTATTTTATGTAATTAACAACAAAAAGCACAACAATGAGTTATATTAATTCAATTCAATTACAAATGAACTGTACTACTTCTGAAATGAGTTTCTTCTGAATTTGTTTTATGTTAAACTAATATTTGTTACAATATAATATAGGTTTCAAGAAAATCAACAAAAACACAAGCAATCATAATAAATAAATAATGTCAGTAGCAAAAATGGTAAACCACTCTATACCAACAGAACAACCCAGTTGTATTACATAGATAAAGACAAATGATAATTATCTAGTTGTAGCTACAATCACAGAGATTATCATGAGCTTGTTGGATCAGGTATTGAATCAAACAGAGTGGCCTTGGGACTGGTGCCTCTGTCCCCACTGACTAGACGGTCCCTGCGCAGAGTTACCTTGTTGCATCCACGAGAGGAAGTTGGGAGGCGCGGGCGGCGCCGACGACGCCGGGCCAGCAAACGCGCCTTGCTCCGAGCCACCAGACTGGATGTTGTTGATGAGACCCCAACCTGCCTGGTTGAGAGCAGCAGCCACTAATGCTTGATTCACAGGAAGCCCTCCCATGCCAAGGGGCATACTGCCACCCTGGCCTTGCCCTCCCCCTCCAGCCACTGGGGTCTGCCCGTGTTGACCAGACATGCTCAAAGCTTGCATGTTCACCATATCCATGTTACGGTTGCTCCAGGAATTATTGTTAGATGCATTATGTGGGTGTCCATCATCATAGTTTCTCATCGGCATGTTCCGTTGGTTAGAGCCACTCTTATTTTGCTTTGGTGATGCATTGGATACATTCACAGACACTCCTTTTATTATGTGATCTTGACCACAAAGGCTTTGTGCTACTTCTGGATCTAGAAATGTTATAAAACTAAAAGCTCTAAATGGTTTTGGAATAAACACATCTGTCACTTCTCCAAACTGAGAGAAGTACTCCCTCAAATCATTGGCTGATAAATCTTCAGTGCAGCGCCCCACAAATACTTTACAGGGCATGGACGTCACAGAGCCTTCCTTAGAGTTAGGTATCCGCACATCACACCAGCGGCCATCTATCATGTGCCTCTGGGCTAGCACTCTCATTTGGGAAGTGTATGAAGCGAATCTAATGAAAGCGAAACCTTTCGACATTCCAGTTTTAGGATCCCTCTTGAGTTGAGCCATGAGAACCTCTCCAAACTTCTCAAAATACTCGCGCACGGTCTGCTCTGTCGCCTTCCATGGTAGACCCAGTACTATAAGATCTGAGCACAGGTTATCGTTTCTTTTGTTTTTAACCGACGATGTCTCCGAGTTTTCGCCGGATTTACGTTTATTTTCCTTAGGAAAACTGCATATGTACAAATGGTTGCCCCAACCTTCTGGGGGTGGGTACAACCTGCCATCTCTTAACCTTATGCCCCGGATGTTTTTCGTTTCGGGATGGCGATACTTAAGGCCGCAGCAGCCTGGGAACTGCGCAGCCACTGTCGTAAGCATCAAAGTTCCATCTTCTTCGATTGGTAATTCTATAGGTTCTTCATTTTCGTCTTCGGCCACGGGCAAGTACTCGAAGGACATTATTTCTTACACATGAACAATATTAGATTAAAAATTGATAAAAATAAACACGTTTTCTACACTTAACACTATACAACTGTACAATTTTAATTCGTAAATAAATAAAATTAAACGTCAGCTTCGGGTTAGGAACCCATTGCAATTTTTTTCAAGTTGAAAACATAGTGCGAGTAACCATTTTTGATCTATTTTCAAGGCGGAGCCCAAGAGGATTATCCAAGGGTCTAAAGTATCTTCATGTATTGGTCGCACTATACTAATAATAGACAACTTTCTAAAATGACGTTTTTTTTTTTTTTTTTTTTATTATAGCGTTTTACGGCTCTGGAATCTAGTCCTTATGAGCCAGTCTTCTTTTCAATTTTTTCTTATCATCTTCTTCTTTATTTCTTCGTCTTAAACTCAGTCTTAAAGTTCACCAATAGATTTAGTGACAAAATTATATAGAGGTTTGTAAAAAATTACATCTGAGAGAATTTCTCGTAAAGTGGACGGAACTTCTTTGTAAACAGTCTTGTTTCTGTCACATACACGTTGTAACTCTTCTGACATTTCAGCAATAAACAGAAGTCTTTGAATGTTGAATTCATTACATTTCATTATCAAGTGGTCCAAATCAGCCTTCTCTGTGTTACAATAAGGACATCTATCATTGTCTTTGATGTTAAGTCTTTTAAGATGAATGGGAGTTCTACAATGGCCAAATCTAAAGCGATTGATCTGAGTAATCTGCTGTCGGGAGTCTGCTCTGAATTTTTTCCACCAAGGTTGGGCGGGCGGGCACTCTTGGAGACTAGCGTACCATGAAGCTTTATTTTCCGTCTTCTTTTTCCAGATTTCCAACCAAACTTTCTTTGTCGCCAAGGCGATTTGGGCGTAGAAGTCGGTGTATGGGATCTTCAAGGATTCTGAATGATCTTCATCTGCAGGGCCTCTAGCAGCTTTATCAGCCTCTTCGTTGCCCGTTATCCCACAGTGAGAAGGTACCCATTTCATTGTTATCCTTTTACCATTACAAACTAATCTATTTACAACCTCTAATATGTTATATACTATATAGCATAAATTATATTTACATGACCTATTTTCTAAAGTCGACAATACACTAAGAGAGTCAGAAAAAATAATAATATTATAGACATCAATATTCTCTATATAAAGTAAAGCCTGATATATAGCATAACATTCAGCTGTGAAAATAGTACAATTATTATCTAATGCAAAACATTTTGTAATCTTAACTTGTGGGTCATAGAAAGCTGATGTTACCCTATTATCAGTCTTTGATCCATCTGTAAATAATCTATAGTAATCTTTACTATCTACATATTGCAGTAATTCACTTTGTGATCCGATTTTTTCTTTGCACAAGATGACATCCGTATTTACAAGAGAATTGTATGATATTTTAAATAATGGCCATAAATCATCTTTATACATATTTACAGTCATATTATTTATGTGTGAAGCTACTCTTAATAAATCAGGAAGGTGTCCTGAAAGGACTGAGTTAGTATCCAGGTAAGGGCCCATTGGCATATGAAATGCTTGACCTGGTGCTAAGCTACGAAGGACAAGGTTATTTTCTGATGTTAATAACTTTAAACAGAACCTTTCAGCTATCTGTACACGTCTAATAATTAGGGGAACTATACATGTTTCTGCTTCCATGGCAATGATTGGTGTTGAGCACATGGCTCCTGTTATTATTCTTAAACACTTATTTTGTATTACATCTAACTTTTTAATGATGGATAAATTTGCGTTCATATAGGCCAATGAACTGTAATCAAAATGACTACGTACAATACTTTTGTACAGCATAGACAAAATTTGGGGGTCTGAACCCCAATGTACACCTGCCAAGGAACGAAGGACATTTAATCCTCTAGATGCGTTCTTAATTATATAATTTATATGGGTTTCAAAAGTCAGTTTTTGATCCAAAAATACCCCCAAAAATTTATGCTCCTCTGTCCATGGCAACTGCACCCCATTATATAATACATTGTTTAAACAAATATCAGACTTTTTAGAAAAGATCATGGCTTTACTCTTACTCGGACTAATATTTAATTGTAACTTCATTAAATAGTAATTATGTAGTTGGGATAAAGCTAAATTTAACTTATTTACAGCTATATTTACATCTTTATGTACAGTATATACAACAATATCATCTGCAAATTGCAGAAATTTTACATTATTTACAGTTAGGTAATTGTGAATCTGACAAGTGTATAGGTTGTATAAAAGGGGTGAGATAGTAGCACCCTGCATCGTACCTTTATACACTTGTCTTGGTCCATGTAGCAAATTATTAAATTTTATATATAAAGTCCTATTATGTAAAAATTCAAACACCCATTTACATATTTTTCCAGGGACACCTACTTCGCTCAGTACACAAGCCAACACTGAAGGATTAACATTATCAAAAGCGCCCTGCACATCAAGGAAGGCACAGGCAGTTGAAGAATGAGCATGGAAGGAGTTACGAATGTCTGCCACCAAAGTGGCAAAGCTCTCAGCAGAACTATGTCCTTTACGAAAACCAAACTGTTGAGAAGGTAAGATTTTATTTGATTCTGTGTAAAAATCTAACCTGGTTTTGAGCATAGCTTCAAATAATTTTCCTACACAAGAAGAAAGGGAAATAGGTCTATAAGAATTACAGTCATTGGCAGGTTTACCTGGCTTTAAGACTGGAATCACACATTGTGTCTTCCATGCTGAGGGTATGATTCCTTTTTCCCATAAAATATTAAAAATATTTAAAAGAATTAACTTTGCATCATTATGTAAATAAATTATAAGTTTATATGGAATATCATCTAAACCGGGTGTTGTATCTTTCTTGCGTGCTTTTAATGTTGAACAAAATTCCTGCCATGTAAATGGTAAATTAAGAAATTGTCCTGCAGGATTACCATGACTGTTGAAAATTGTGCTTAATGTTTCTTTTTCTATTTCTTTTTCAGGACACGATAATGGAGCATGCTTATCAAGAAAGGAGGGAATCCATTCGTCATTCTTAGGCCTATTAGTGATTTTAATACGGTTAAATTTTCTAATATAATTCCAAATGTGACCGACTGGAGTATATCTATTAAAAGATTCACATAACTTTCGCCAACTACTACGTTTCTTATCTTTTATAATTAATTTCTTTTTTGCATCAAGTCTTTTATATGCAATATAATTGTCTAAAGTAGGGTTCAGTCTATAGAAATTCAATGCATCTTTACTTTTTTTTACTGCCTCTTTGCATTCATCATCCCACCAAGGAACAGGAATCTTTCTAATGTGTAAGCTATCTTTAGTAATTTTAGGTATGCAAGCTATTTTTAATTTATTTAATATTTCACAGAAATCATCATAAGATTTGAGTGGATCATCATTTAAAATGGAAAAGTCTTGGAACATTTCTTGTGACAGCTCTTTATACTTCGTCCAGTCTGCCTTACTGTATAAATATTTTTCAATTGGATTTCCTATCTCGTATTTCTCAATTTCAGTAAATATATCTACTATGGTAGGATAATGGTAACTGCCCATAGGATCATCATGAACTTTCCATTCACACAAATGAGCAATGGTGGAACTAGCACAAGAAATATCAATTGCTGACTGATTACAATTTATTCTACCTACAGTAGTTGGACATCCAGTGTTGAGTATACATAAGTCGGTCTCATCTAGAATATTATATACTTCAGTACCTCTAGATTTAGTAGAAAGGCAACCAAAAGCCACATGATGAGCATTTAGATCTGCAGCTAAAATCAGTGGTTTAGGTAAATCATCCAAGATTTGTTTGAGTCTTCTTCCCCTGAAATGTCTCCCTTGTCTTGTGGGAGGGCTGTATGCACATAAAAGTGTAATATTTCCTAAACTAGTAGATAGAACAATGGCGATGGATTGTAAGAAATCATAATATGGGTTATATATGATAGAATATTTAAAATTATCTCGAACTAAGATTCCTACACCTCCTCGACCATCAGGTCCATGCTGAAAATAAAAATGATAACCTGGAATAGCAAAGTTAGAATTCTCCTTAAGCCATGTTTCATTCAACAAGCAAACATCTATATCATTGTCATGTAAATAATCTATTAATAAGGGTCTTTTATTCTTAGCACCTTCAATGTTAAATTGTGAAATTCGAATATACAACTTATTCATTTTGTAATGAGACTATTAATTAAAACATCTTTAATTTTAAGAGTAGTAATTTTTTCGTTACTGTTACCCAGAGTGACGAGAGCACCAATTAATCCATTTAAAATGAAATCATTATGAATAATTTCCTTTAATAATTTGTCTTTTGTAATTGGGGACTCTTTGTCACTCTTGGTAACTGTTTCTGTCTGTGTCTGAGTCTGTGAAGAGTTGGAGCTGGTCATCACCTGCGCCGCCGGCTGTTTTTCAGCAGATTTGGAGTATTTGGTTTTAATAATTGGAAAATCTTTTTCGTAGTTTTTCATTAAATTGTTTTGGGCGTTGCTGGCCAGGACGGCGGCGTAGTTAGACCTATTCTTTTTCTCCTCTATTTTTTGTTTCTTAATAGGGCAATCTCTCGAGATTGCAAGATGTGCGCCTTTACAGTTAATACATTTGACTGACTTCTCATTCGTACACTTGGAGAAGTGATGTTCTTCAGCACAGATGGAGCATTTTTGCTCATTTTTACAAATTCTAGCTCCGTGATTGAATTTAAAACACTTGAAGCATTGTAGCAATGGAGCAAAATACTCTGCTACCTTGAATCTGTATATGTCCAGGTAGACATGGTCCGGTAGTGAGTTGGCAAGGAAAGTTACACTCACCGAGGTGAACGGCTTTACCTCACCGTTGACTCTTCTTGTGAAGCGACGTACGCCCACGATCTCCACATTGCAGGTCAATTTCTTGAAGAGTTCTTCATTAGAAATACTGGTAGGAACAAACCGCAGTACTCCAATTGTCTCCACTGCCCTCGCCGGTATAAAAGCCTTCATAGAGTGCTTATTTTGGAACTCAACATTCTTCAGAAAATTATTGGCATCTATGGCCTGAGCAAAAACGACTCCCACCTTGGTGGCATTCACTCTCTTTATGTTAATAACTCCCTTTACTTCGTTTTTGAACAAGTTGGCCAGCATAAGTGGGTTGCTATTTCCGAGTTTATCATTGTCTTTTTCCACAAACACTGTGAATTCACTAAGTCCGCTATTTACAGGGAACACACGCGTATACCCAGGTTTATTATAAGGTTTGTAAAAATCGTCTGTCTCACTATTCACTAACTGTTCTTTGGTCCGGGGAGTTTTTCTCCCTTTGCCACCCCCAGGGGGGTCTTCGACCCCCTCTGGCATATTGACCACAAACTACAAACTTTATTTACAAATTTCCTAATTAATATATACAAAATATAAACAGAAAACTTATTAAAATGACCTTCGACCCCCTCTGGCATATTGACCACAAACTACAAACTTTATTTACAAATTTCCTAATTAATATATACAAAATATAAACAGAAAACTTATTAAAATGAATATTTTAAAGAATTTCAACAATTTCGCGCCTGTACTTTTCAAAAGCCCGCCACTTTTTTCAAAAAAATGACGTTTACATCCTTGGTGTTACCATAATTGACGGATAAATTTTCTACCATATTTTATAAAAATGAATGGATGAATTTGCTGAATGAACGAAATAAACGCGCCTTGTATGTGTATGTGACAAAGAGAGAAAAATAGTGAATTGTATTGGTGTTGTTTTCATTAATTTCTAATTTGTTGTTTTATGTAAGGTGAAATATTTTCTACAATATTTAATTGCCCCTAATTAACAAATCCATAAATCGTTTAATCTTTGCGTATAAAGTGATAATCTAACATAACCTCTAACGTGTTTTATGAATTATTTTAAGTTATTTCTTCAATATTTTGTATGAATTTGTAGGACTGGGTGATTTTTAACATGTTATTGTTTTAAATATTTCATGCTTAATTGTAATATTGCTATGGATGATGGTTATAAAGAGTACAGGAGAAATAAACCACAACAGAAACTATACAAACCTGGTAGCGGCCCGTTGCGACGTTCGAGCTATGGTTTGGACAAAACAATGGATAACTACGGCGTAGATAATGATCCACGAGGACGGGAGAGAAGTCACTATGGATCGCACAGTTCAGTTAATGAGATAGAAGGTGGAGGAGGGCAGACAGTGAGTGGGCGTCCTAGGAAGCCCGAACAGCAACTGTACGTGCCCAGATCCGCTGACGCCGGCTCCGACATCGACAGGCACGGCAAAGCTTCGATGAGGGTTGATAATTCTAGTCAATACAACAATAGAAGGATGGCAAACAAACAAGATAAACACAGTTACAACAGTGGTACAGGGTCTTACAATAGAGGTGCCTCTAGAAGAGATTTTCCTTACAAAGATGGTGCAAATAATGATATCAATTATAATAATAGAAATTATAGACAAATGTCTGAGTCAAGATCTACAACACCCACACATGCCCAAGATCAAAATAATGTGGACCGCAATAGAGATAGTAGAAGTATGGAGACATCTGCAGGCAGGCAAATGTCTGGAGCGGGGGGTAAGCCTCCGTCAGGTAGAAGGAACTCAGCTGGCTATCCAGATGCAGGTAGACCTAAGTATATGGTAAACTTAGATAATATTCCCCCAAGATTTAGGAAAAAGTTTCTAGAACATTCAGGGCACCACAGCTTTGACAGTGTAGATCAAATCAATAGAGACAGATCATATCCTAATTACCCTGTGCAACAAAACTATAATCAGAATCAGTTTCATAATTCTAATACAAATTGGTCTCAAACCCTGCCCTCAAGAGGGAGAGGCCGTCTCCGGGACAATGAGGGCTTCGACAGAGAGAAATTCATTACATCTTACTTGAAAAATTATGAAGCTCAAAACTCCAGAAGATCTACTCCCAGTAACTCTTACATGAATTTGTATGAACCCAATGCAATAGACAACAAGAATGTTCAAGACAATTCAGACTCATATGCTAGCAATTCTGATAGTCCAAAGGATCATGAAGGTATGTTTTCTTCCAATATTTTTAACAGCTGTAAATTATTTATTTGTTTAACTGCACTTGTCAATGAAATCTTGAGGTTTAAGTGAAATATTTACGCTGTTTGCTTCTTTGAAATGTTTTATTTGTATGTGTGATCTTGTATTGTGCATTAAAGAATAATTGTATTGTATTATATTTATTGTTTCTATTGTAATTATAGTGTTATCGATTATTTACACAACTGTTATTTGTTTTAATAAAACTATATTGTCATGCACAATAAAAAAAATATTTCAATATAGTTTTATTAAATCCACTGATATTTTTATTCCAGTTTCTAAAAATGGGATGAGTGATACAGCCAGTGAGGCAACATACAGTCAGAAGGATCAGCTGAAACACGAAACTGATAATGAACAGGACAGTGAAACTATTTCACAGATATCTTCTAATATCATTGATATGACATTGGTAAGAACACACTCACTTTGTTTACATATAAACTTAGTGGCTAGGTGGCTACTGTTCTTCCTACTTGCTCCATTGTTGGTACAAAGTTTTTGTAATTAATAAATTCTGAAGCCTATTACTAGTCCACACCATCCCACTGCTAGGCAAAGGCTGGCCAGAGTTAAGCTATTTGTACTACTAAAATACCGAAAAATATTTAATCAACACACAAATGAACCTACAAGACAGAAAGTTAGGGAGTAATATTTATCTTAAAACCTTTTTTTAGGACTGGACAGAAGAAGTAGAGAAAAATATAAAGTTAGATGACATGTGTGATTCAACAACAAGTTTTCAAAGTGTTAAGTCTGCACCACCTGCACCTGTTGCAGCAACTTCAGCGCCACAAGAAGTCAAACCACCTGAGAATCGCGACTCCAAGAAGAGTGGTAGATCCAGGCGTAGAGATAAGAGGTATTTTTTTGCCCTAAAATACGCTATTCAATGACTTGCCCCTATGCCCGCGCATAAGAAACTTAACTTTTGTCTATACAAAAATAAACATGTTTCAAAGTTAACAGTAACTAATTACTTAAATATTTGGGTTTAATATTCTGTTGAATGTGTGCTGGTTTGTTTGTTCTTCCCTGTTCTTTCTCATAATAATAAAGTAGGTAAGAAATTCACAAGATTTTTTGTAGATTAACCATGACATAATTAAACCTTGATTGATTGAAGGATAATGATAATAAAAGTTTTCAGATAAGGCATTTTAAGTTTTTACCATTGTTTTATAATTATATTTGTATTTGTAGGAGTTCTAGTAGAGGTCAAAGAAATTCAGATAAGAAAGCAGAGAAAACCAGAAAGGACAGTATTGTGAGTAATGTAAGCATTTCGGAGCCTGAACGTAGCAGGAAGGACAGTAATGTGAGCTTACATCATGAACATATCTCTGCAAGCTTGAAGCAGAGAGACAGGGAGAGACGAGATAGCCATAGGAGCAACAGATCTTCAAATTTGGGCAACAGCAGGGATGATTTGGATCGCTGGAGGTCTTTGAGGTCATATAGCAGAGAACAGAGTGCTGAAGGGTAAATATACTTGTGTTTAATATTACTTTTTCATGGTTTCTTATTTATTGCGAGTCTATATTCATTCTTTGATTTTTTAGGAGGATAGTGTCGCAATGTAATAGCAGAGATACGTCAGCGAATCGCGCACTGAGTCCAAGAGATAACGATGGATTTAGAGTGCCGACGAGTGCGCCGAAATCTGGGACGTGGACCAACAGTCAAGTAAGTTTTAACAGCTCTACTTTGTTATTGTAACACATTCTTATTTATGCAATATATACAACAAATTCGAGAAATCAAATGAGACGTCTGAATAACCAACTAATCCATTCCCTTCGTCGGCAATTTTGCAAAAAATGTTGCGCAGTTTCATTGCAATTATGTCAACGTAGTATGAGAAAGTCAATTATACCTATTATTTTTTCTGTGTACCTAATAAATAAGAAAAAAAAAATCAATTCAATGAAAATCAAATCAAAAGTACAAAATCAGTTTTGGACAAGTGCAGATTTGGACGATAGATTTTTCCCCAAGTTGTTTACGTATAAACCACATTTGATCCTAGAAAAACAACAATGGTTCATGGAGCGGGCGTACGCCGAGTATGGAGCGTGGTCGTCAGTCTCCTGCGCCCAGCATCGTGAGCACGGGCGGTGAGGGTGGCGGGGAGGCGGGCGGCGTGCGGGAAGGGCGCGGCCGCCGCTCCCGCCGGCGCAACTCGCGGCGCAAGCACGGGGACACCGCGCCCCCCGTGCCGCACCCGCCTGGCGCCACCCCCGCTCCCACCAACATGAACTGGCGGGAGGAGATACTCGAGTCCAAGAAGGGACACCATGACAAGTAAATATTCTATATTAATATTTTCAATGTTAGGGAAATGAACAGCTATCATATTACAAATAAGACGCACTATGCCTTACTCAATGTCTACTGTTCTATTCCGATGTTGAGGACATTACCCATGATTTTAAAACTTAATCGCTGGATTATGCTGATAAAATGCCGGTATTTTAATACCTTGCAATAATAATTTAAGTTATATTATAATAAACAAAGAAAACGAATCGATTTCACCTCTTCAACATAAAATAAAACGTTTCCACATTTCTAAATAAATAAGGTGCGTTACTAATGTGTTTGAACACCTTCCGATTTAATACACATTATATGCACAGGTGTTTAAGAAATAACAAACACGGACATCGAGAGAGAACAAAATAATGAGTACAGTTATGATGCTTTCTTTTATTTATTGTTCGTAAAATAAATACGACATACTTTTTTTTCAGACCACATGAGAACACTCACCAAAGGAACAGACTGAATAGCGCTATGTCAGATAAATCTGTGACAGAATCTTCTGTATCTCAACCCGGCATACTAATACTGCCGCAAAGCTCTGTGTCGCACATGCAAAAGGACCAACAAACTCGCGGAGGCTCCGTCGATACACAGAAAACCTTATACGACCACCATAATCCATCCAAACCAATTATTGTACAAACTAGTCCTACTAAAATAGATATGAGAATGGAGAGAGGTAAATAATAACGTATCGCTAACTTTACATAGTGTATTATTTTGTTATGAAATGAAAGTTAAAAGGGTTCAAAACCTTTGATCTGATATAAAAATTATTGTCAAAATTAATTAAATTTTTTGGAGGTTTGTCGACCTTTTCAGGATTGCCTGAAACCTATACAAACAAAATATATTCGAGGGAGTCTACGTAAGAAATTATGAATACTATTTATATTTTAGGAGCCAGGGAGAATTCCTCCCGAGCTGGATCAGGGTATGAAGCAGGAGACGCGGCGCGCGCGGCTCGACACCGCGCCCTCTTGCAGGAGGTGGACCGAGCTGACGCCATCCTGCAGACGCACACGCTGCGCGGACCGCTGGCGCTCGCCGAGCATTGGGGGGACGTCATCGACACAAGGTAATATCAAGGGCTGGTGCGGGGTATGAGGCGGGGGACGCTTTCTTGCAGGAGGTGGACCGAGCCGACAACATTCTCCAGACGCACACGCTGCGCGGACGCCGAGTATTGGGGGGACGTCATCGACACATTATGTATGACTAAAGCCCTTTGATGTTACTTTTAATTTCGCATGAGAATAAAAGTTATGTTTTATTTTCAGAAAATCTCTACAAAACGCGCTCCAGAGGCTTCTGATGTCGGATCTCAAATATTGCCAGGCTGATAACATAGAGCATCATTTTTGGAAAATTTTATACTACAACTTCATAGAAATTTTAAGGAAAAGCTTTTCTCAAATATCTCCTGAAGATAAGCCGAAAATAGTTAAATTGATAAATGTTATAATAGAAGAAGGGAATACGTTTTTCGAGAATCTCGTCCAGATGTTAGAGAAGACATATAAGTTTAATACTGAGGATTACATTAATGATAATCATATGATGCCTCCTAAAGGCCTTGGCTATGTAGGATTAGCTCTGATCTCTGTCCAGAAACTTTATGTATTTTTGGGCGACTTAGCGAGGTACAAAGAACAAGTTAATGAGACAAACAACTATTCCAAAAGTAAATTCTGGTATACGAAGGCCCAGCAGATCAATCCGAAGAATGGAAGGCCATACAATCAGCTGGCGATACTAGCAATTTATGCGGTAAATATTCTTATAAATTTTCTCATAGTTAAAGGAAAAACTTGACACAATAATTAAACACCATTGTTTTTTTTTTTGCAGAGACGGAAACTAGATGCAGTTTACTATTACATGAGAAGCCTTATGTCATCTAATCCTTTTCATTCAGCTAGAGAAAGCTTATTATCACTATTTGACGAGAATAGAAAAAAGGTACGCAATACGTTATGTAACAGTTCTGATACAATTTACACGTGTTTCATTTGTTATTTATATTTAAATTGTAATGTATTAATTGATAATGTTATTTTGATTACCTGGATATTTTGGAACTGTTACGCGCTCCATGGTCACGAGTGGACTCAATATCATCGATCATCGATCAAGATCAAATCATGATAATAGAGTCATTTTGTATGGGAAAATATTTATTTTATTATTATTCCTTGGGCAAAGTTGTTCAGTTTCATGAATAGAGCCACGCCCTCTACTTTAAAATGATAACTATTATTAATAGTCAATTTGCAAAACAGTACGAAGCAGCAGAACGAAAGCGCCGAGCTGCGTTAGAAAGTGCAAAAGATGTCAACTGCCAAGGTGGTCCTACCAATGGTGGGGCAGGACAAGGACTAAGAAGAGAAGTGTGGGTGCGACCGAGCGGACACCGTACCACCACGCTGCGCCGGGACGATCGCGACGACCATCTCACCAACATGACGCCTGTTGAGGTTAGTAACTACTAGTACCAATGGTGGGACAGGGCCATCTCACCAACATGACGCCTGTTGAGGTTAGTAACTACTAGTACCAATGGTGGGACAGGGCCATCTCACCAACATGACGCCTGTTGAGGTTAGTAACTACTAGCACCAATGGTGGGACAGGGCCATCTCACCAACATGACGCCTGTTGAGGTTAGTAACTACTAGTACCAATGGTGGGACAGGGCCATCTCACCAACATGACGCCTGTTGAGGTTAGTAACTACTAGCACCAATGGTAGGACAGGACCATCTCACCAACATGACGCCTGTTGAGGTTAGTAACTACTAGTACCAATAGTGGGACAGGACCATCTCACCAACATGACGCCTGTTGAGGTTAGTAACTACTAGTACCAATGGTGGGAAAGGACCATCTCACCAACATGACGCCTGTTGAGGTTAGTAACTACTAGTACCAATGGTGGGAAAGGACCATCTCACCAACATGACGCCTGTTGAGGTTAGTAACTACTAGTACCAATGGTGGGACAGGACCATCTCACTAACATGACGCCTGTTGAGGTTAGTAACTACTAGTACCAATGGTGGGAGAGGACCATCTCACCAACATGACGCCTGTTGAGGTTAGTAACTACTAGTACCAATGGTGGGAGACGACCATCTCACTAACATGACATGATTGAACAGGAAATGTTTTTGTTTTCATTGTTGCCATACAAATTGTCTGATCGAGGTGGCCATTTTGTGTGAGAAAGACAAATTTCTTTCAAAAATTGATCAGTTTCGTTGACTGAGCAACCCCTATCAGTTTACGGTACGATTTAATTCCCAAGCTCGTACGAATTTAGGTCACGTATAAAACTGAATTACTAACTATCATACTTTGTTGCAGCTGAACAAAACATTTATCACGAGCTACTTACACGTGCACGGGAAATTGATCACTAAAATTGGGTGAGTATGACTGAAAATGCATTTTTTCATGATGATTGTTGAGCTTTTAAACATCGATATCACATAGAGTAGTTACTTTATAAAGTAATTGACTTGCTTTTTGAATAAAAATATAAGTTGGCTGGCTAGATGACGCGTCGCTGACTGCTTTTAGTATACTCGACTGTCGTTCTTGAAAAAATATATAAGCACGTGAATGAGCGATGTTAATTCTCTTATTTTTGCGGTATTTTTTTAAATAGATTTTAGCCAAGCATTAACATGCTTATTTCATCACCAGAATGGAGACATTCCACGAGAGTGCAGCACAGATGCTTCGTCAGTTCCGCGCACTCTTACACCGACAGCCACTACCAACTCCAGCAGCGCGGTTATTACAACTCACCGCCCTAAACATGTTCGCCGTCGAAACCACCGCCAGCGCGAATAAAGGTCAGTGTTATTACTAAATATTTCAGGAGATCAATGTCAGCGTAACCTCACACAGCAGTGCAGAACAATGATTATAAGTTCCGCGCACTCTTACACCGACGGCCACTACCAACGCTAGCCGCGCGGTTATTACAACTCACCGCCCTCAACACGTTCGCCTGTTATTATTTCAAGAAATCAATGCCAGCAGGTCAATGCACCACCAGAGTGCCAGACGATTTTGTTTTAGCCGAGTACTTTTACACTGACAGCCGCTACCAACGCCAGCCGCGCGGTTATTACAACTCACCGCCCTCAACACGTTCGCCGTCGAAACAACCGCCAGCGCGCTAATTATTTCAGGAGATCAGTGGTGCAAGCGTAACCTTACACCGGACTGCAGGAATATGATCGCGCACTCTTACACCGACAGTCGCTTCCAACGCCAGCCGCGCTTTTAAGTTTGTTTGTACTAAATACATACATATAGTCGCTCCTTCATCTGTTATTTATAAGGTAGGCTGAGCGTTAATGACCGCATAAACCTATACACACCGAAGAACTAATAAGTAATAAGTTATATGTATCACTATTCAAAATACTTATAATTCATATAAAGTTAAAAAAAAAATGAAAAAAAATATATTGTAGGATATAAATTGTGCAGTTATTAATTGAAACGGTAAAACAAAGAACTAGGGGACCAAAGTCTATGTTGTAGTATTTTCTAATAATACATTACTTCCCGTTGTCGCTTGACAGTTTATTATTAAAAAGCTTCCTGCTCTAGTAGACCATATAACGCACGCATTCCTTGACTTTGGTCGGAAGTCGGCCTTTTTAAAAACACTTCTAATTCCGACTAACCGTAACTAAGCAAGTATTCATTAGCGAAGGTATCAACTAGCCAGTCGTCATCACTTACACGTGCTGTTGCTTCCCATACCCGCCATTTTACTGAAACCCTCGACTCTACTTTAACAATTTAGTTCCCACGTAAATGTATGTTCTCACTGTGGGCTCTGAGCCGAGAAGATTATAGTAAAACATGTAGGATTCCTGCTTTGACGGCGATGGTGTTAAGCGACGTCGATAATTACGCGATGTCAATCATTTTGACGCAAGCCAGCGCAGGCGGTATTTCAACTCCGGCGCCTCTATTTTTCAATTAACTCGGGCTCCATTTCTTTAATATCCCAAGAAAATTCTTAATCTTCACCTTGCTACATCCATTTTATTCTGCGTCCAGTAATACCTATATTTTTAAATACGTAATCCGCAATAACATATAAAGTCAGGAGTTATAAAATTTACTATGAACGGTACCTAAATAGGACCACAGCGATGCAAGTTTAATTAAAATAATCTTTGCTGTTATGGAGTATAAAAGTGTTTTTGAACCAGTTTTACGTGAATTAAAAGCAGTAACATTTTGTACAGTTAGACGATTTTGATGAGGTGTTCAGACCGAAACTATAAAATAATTTAATTTATTGTTCGCACGGTTCAACGACGCTGTGAGATTGTTGGAAGAATAACTCTGTGAGGAACTGAAGGTTATAAAGTATAATTAGAACCAGTTATATGTAGCATTTAATATCTAGATCATCCGACCGAATCCAGCTTATCAAAGGTCGACTTCTTAATTAGCATCTATAGCTACTTTTTTTTTAATTCATCTAAAGTTCCACGGCAGATTTCGTAATTTCCCAAAATGTCTTTTTCCATGTAATCACTATAATGTGACTCAATATTCCAAACAATGGAAGCTCTTCGTTTTACTTGTGCAGTTTAAAAAGTACCGACAACATTAATTCAGCAGAGCCCGTTTCTCGAAAATCTTGTCCAGTTATAATTAGACTGCAATTTGGTTACAATTTCGGTAATGGCTCATTATACTTTCTCGTCGTCCCGTATACTTACTCCTCTTTACAGATAATTTAATGGCACATAACGAAATACTTTGTGGTTTTATGTGGGATATTGAAAATCAACTGACGGCCGTGCTTCGAGCAAAGACCCCGAACGTGATACGAGCTCAAACCACAATATTAATAATTTTTGATACAAGCCAAAAAAAGAACATTAAACTGCATGAGTAAAGAAGAATCGCTTATTGAATTACCTTGTTTCTGATAACATAACGGAAAACATGCAATACCTTGCAATTAGTTACCTTGTATGAATAATACGATCTGTTTGAATGACTGAGCTGTAGTTTATTATGAGTTTATTACCTTTTGATGTAGTGTTTAGAAACGGTAGCAGTCATTATAAAGTGCCTTGGTACTTTTAATGAGAGGTAATCAATTCCCACCCGAAGACAGCCCATTGCTAAGACATGATATATCCTTTATTATTATTCGATTCGATTTATATTACTGTTGCTTAAATATACTCTACCTAGGATAAAATTGAAATGTGATAGCGTTCACATAATAGGTCTAAGATATTAATAGGTAGGAATATCATAACGTGAGCTTGTAAATGTGTCCATTTCCTGCGGCTCCGTCCTGGCGCAGTTTGTAATTACAAATTACAAGTTATCGGAGGTTGATGCACCGCTCGCGAGCGCGGGCGAACAGCGAGCATCTCCTGCCTGCGTCCGCGCACCGCACAAGTGCACACATTTGACGACGCCTGCGCAGGTTCAACAAACTGACGCAGTGACGCTGACGACCACTCTTTTACGCCATTACATATAATAATGCTCTGAATTATTATAGAAATATTGCCGCATACGATCAATTTTAAATATGCCTTTCGGCAAGACAGCCTTTCTGATTTCTCTTCAAGGTGTTTTCTTGGAAGATGACCGATAACTGTGATTTTTCATTTAAATTAAAGGCAGGAATTTAATTTGATTGCAAGTAATGATTTTCAATATTCGTTCGACACTAGATAAGACTAATAAAATAAATATGATAGATATTGAACACTTCGAGCTCTGTAAAGCGTGTTTGAACTGTGCTTGAGCCGAGTACAGTTCAAATAGGCGAAGTTATCGCATACTTTAAGCACAGCTTTAAGGCAACAATGTAGCTTTTGAAAGGCAGGCGTCACCTTTTTGCGTTAACTCTACTAATAAAACCGCAAATAGTTCATACAAAACATAGTAACTCAGTATAAATTGGAATTTAATTTTCAATAATCTAGCGTAGTCTGACGTGGAACAATGGTTATTATCTGTCACGGGATAACATGTAATAATGGGTTGCGATTATAGAAAAGGCTCTAGTGGCTCTAGTTAGAATACGTGGGCGTATTGCTTTTGCAGGTGCAATCCGTGCAGGGGTATTTTTAGCCTAGCTATTTATACAGGACCGGATCGCGCGAACCTGAGTTGTCGGTCACCTTCGAGGAGTAGCCGGTATCACTGGTATCTGGTATCTACTAGAACCCTCATCTAAGACGCTCGGATGATTTATCCCAGGGCTATCATCACACCTTACATCAAGTTTCGCGGCAATTTGCTACACGCTCTTATGTTTTATTCATTTTCTTGATAACAGATCGCTGTTGCTAATTTCTCTTCCAATTATACAATCTGCCACATAAATCTTATTAGGCGTGTTTCTCTTTGAACATTAAATGTGACATTTACGAGTGCATTAGATCTAAACGTTACATGCTTTGCATAATTTTGTTTACCGTACCGTTTCATCGATCTCTACGACATACGACGACGTTTAGATAAATAAATCGTAAGAAACTTGACCTCTTGTTCGTTACGAATATTATTATTATTATTATAGCCATAAGCGTAATAACACCTGTTGTCTTCGATGTAGACGGCAGTGGCGGTGGCGAGCGGTCGGCGTGGTTGGAGTGCGCATTGGGAGTGTCGCTACTGATGTTCGGCGCGATGCTGGAGCGTTGCTGCGCGCTGCTGCCGGAGCCGCCGCACACGCAGCAGTATTCCGACGCGCTGCTGCTGTTGCCCGCTATCAAGGTAACCAAAATCAAAATCATTTGTGTTTAATTCGTAAGTAATTTTCGGATAAAATAATTTGGACGAAACTGGTCGTAGTTATTAACTATCTAAGCGAGCATGCTCAATATAGCTTAATATTGTCTACATTGTTCATGCTCTCCTATTCTATTAAAAATACTAGATTCTATCTTTTATTGTTACATTACAGGCGTGGTCCGACTGGATGCTTTGTCATAGCAGTGTATGGAACCCGCCGCCTTCATTTGATAACTACGAAATAGAGTGAGTTTATTTCCTACTGCAATTTACGTACGTTTTATCATTGTATTGTAGCGAGATATTGATATAAAATGTTGGTTCTAGTAACGAAAACGATCCGTGGGATTGGCTTGCAAAGCTCATGAACATCCTCGAGGAACATGACGACAAAACGACGCAACTTGAAACAGAACCTAAAGAAGGTAAGGAGACACCTGTTTTCATGATCAAAATTCAAATGATTATAAAGCGACTGAAGCCGCAAATACCTTCCACATTTTTGGTGCAAAAGTTTGAGCGTCATAATATTCTATACGAGTTGTTCACAGCATTATTATGTTATTCTGAACGAATTTTTCATCACGACTACATTTACTATTACTACGATATTTCGGAGCTGTTGCACGAGTTACTCCAAATTTTTGAGGTATGGAGAAACCCGACCAAAATGACAATGCTTTGTATTGTGTCCTGTCCAGGGTGGATATCAGTGAGATTATCAGAGGACGCGTCCCTCGCCGGTTTTACTCCTCTGATGTACATGGAGCCGGCTGCCGCGTGGTGCGTGCACGACCCCGCCGCGCCGCCGCACGCTGTAGAGCACGTGCTGCGCGTGCGCAAGCTGCTCTTCTTCGGCACTGAGTGAGTATAGACCAGTCAGTGGCTTTTACAGGCTGTTATAATAAGCGAAGTGAGCTCGACATTTCAAGCTATGAACGAGTGCGAGTAGTTGGGATTAGCAACGATAACACAATGTAATACACGCGCAATATTAAATTATTTAAGAAGTAAAGATGGAGGCAATCTTCTTGAGTTGAGTATCTAGCCTAGCGGGACGTGGGCGGAGTGCGGGAGGCAAACGTCAACAGATCTACCAATAGCGCGGCTTCGCGCGATCGATTATTGACTGCCCCCGCCGCGCCGTGACGTCGCGCATCTCATCTCACCCCCGTAACTTACTTCACGAAATTTATCACGAGTTATTCGGTTAATAAGCAAAATTACATCAAGAAGTTTACCTCCATATGTATTAAAAGTTGAATATTAATGATAATTTCTGCTATACAGATACCTAGTGGGCGTAGAGCCACCCGTGCTTACGTTGGAGTACCCGACGAACGCTGCGCCACGCTACGTCAGCGCCGTGAAGGGTGCTCCACTGAACAACCCACCTTTACAACATTTGGTAAGCCTTTCCTAACTCTTTCTTGGTTTTTAAGGTCAGTTTCATAAAACTAGCTACAAAAATGGTACAATTAACTCAAAAGAATTCGATATTCTTTGCGAAGAAGTTTAGCCTTTTGATACCAAACACATAAACCGTACTTATGAAACTGCTTGCCTGGTATTCGAATAGGTTAATCTCGGTAGAAGCAAGGTGAAGATAAGAAAAAAGGTATCGAACTACTACAAGATTTTATGATAGATTTTTTTTTTGCTTGACCATATCTTGGTCCGAGATTACTACAGTAGATTTTTGTGGGTTTGTGGTAAATTGTTTACTGAGTAGATAAAATAGTGCACTTAAGGTATTATTTATTATTAAGGTAGTATTTACCGTATGTTAGTTAATTTTAGTGAGTTAATTTTGGTTTTGGGTAGATAAATGTACTGATTCACAATTGCACATGGCAAGCACTGCACTTTAATTTCTGTTATTTGCTTTTATTGTACAGCAATCACTTTTCACTTTTGCTTTTTGATTTTTTATTTGCAACACGGCATAGTCCAACAAAGTTCCAACTTTTACAAACAATTTCGTAAATAAATTGAAAAATATCCAATCGAAAGGAACCATGGACCGTGTCGTTCAGTAGTTACATGTATGCTTGTTTTGTTATAGGAGAATGTAGACGTAGACGTAGATGTTGAACGTGCTACGTTATTGCAGTCGGAGGACTCGGAGGACGGCAGCGGGGGTGGGGTAGCGAGCGGGCCCGCCAGTCTGGGGGAGGGGGACGCGGCCACCGACGAGGCCACCAGGAAACTGCTGCGGAGGAAGGAACAGCTGGAGGAGAGGAAAGCCACGCTCGAGAAGCGTAGGCGAAGGATGCAGGTTGGTCGAGTTTCTATTCTACTCTATTTAATATAATAAGAATAGATTAAAAATCTAGTGTGGAAACTAGTAACTGAACCTACAAAAAAGTAAAATAGTAATTCATAAGAAGAAGAAGAATACTTATGAACACTCTACGTTAACTTGGAATGAATCTTTTGCTCTTATATTGTTAAATGATAAGATAACTGACTTATCCATTCATGATATATTATACACTTCTTCGCTTTTGGGTTGCATGCGACCAGCTTACATTAGGCGTACTGTAGGTTTGACTACTTATTTTGTTATACAAAATGTTTGTAATATTTACAACTGTATGTTGTGCTACTAGGAGATCCTCCGTGGTGGATGGGTGAGCGTGGAGGTGGAGGTGAGACCGCGCTGGCTGGTGCCCGACACCAACTGCTTCATCGACCACTTGCCGCTGCTGAGGGGCGTGGCCGCCGCGCCCAGGCAGCCGTACTTGCTCGCAGTACCTCTAGTCGGTGAGCACTCTGAAATCAACCAATTTTGTGTTTTATTTTTAAAAGAGAGACGCAGTGCTGATGTTTTTTTTTAAATTTACCTACTTTTAATAAAATACATCTGTAAGAAGTTGATCAAACTGTATACATTAATACTTAATCCAAGTAACTACGAGTCTTGTTTTAATAAGTATAACTTGAAACATAAAAATAAACCCGTTTATTCCTTCGCAGTAATGACCGAACTAGAAGGACTACGAAAATGCGCCCGAGTGGGAGAATCAGCACTCGCAGCGTTAACATGGATCAGCAGCGGCGGCAGCGGAGCAGTTAAACTAGCGACCTCTCGCGGCTCATTGCTCACATCGCGCAACTTCACCGCTGAGAGTGACGCCGGGAACACGCCAGGGGGCACCAGGTCCACCAATGATGATCGAGTACTTGCCACTGCGCTCAATCTTCATGCCAACCTTGCCAGCGAGACTGGTGAGTAAAAGATAGACTAGTCACTGAATATTAGATGAAAATATGTGTAATGTGTGCGATGGGTATGCTCTTGAATCTACCCTAGGCCAGCCAGAGGTGGCCGAGAGAGACATTCATTTCCACACACCAACTAAACACAAAGTTATCTGCTTGGCACCGTACTCCCGCCGGATTATGGCTTACCACTACCTTATCTTTTAAGATGAAGAGTCTACTACTGCTACAGTCTAACCTATGATTCCGTTGTCCCCTATATGAGCTAGTTATAATCAAATTCAGTAATACATCTATTTGTCACCAGACGTTCGCGAAGACGGTGGCGACACGAAGTGCGTGAAGCGTGTCCGCGAGGTGGTCCTACTGACGGACGACAGAAACCTCCGCGTGAAGGCGCTCGCCGCCGAGCTGCCCGCCAGAGACCTGCCTTCCTTCGTCAAGTGGGCCGGACTTGATACGGTAAGTGAATTTCTATCACTTTTGGTTCTACTATAGTACAGTTCGCCAGGTACCAGAGCCGCTCGATACCGATGGACTTTTCTCGCATAATGGTTTTATGCTAATATCTCGAAAAGCCGTACTACATAATGCAACCTGATGAAATTATCTACAACTTACTTTTCGTCTGTCTCCAATTGTTGCAAATGTTACTCTAAAGAGTTGGTTGACTGTACTACATAATATGCTGAACTTATCTGGAAGTACCTAATCATCATATCATAATCATTATCGTAATTTAAACTGTCGCAAACACTGTTGTCATGATGGGCGCGGCGCTATAATCACTACGCTTGGCAGGCGTATTGACGAGCGCTGTGCATGATTGTTATATTTGCATTGCAGGGATCAATGCAGCCTATTCCATAGAAAACTTTTTACGGTATTGTTTTGTACTGCGTCATTCGGTTTTCTACGCCGAACCGATTCAAAAACCGTGTAGTAATTAGGATACTACATGTTCAGTGGTTTACGCTCGTGACAAACTTAATTAAACTTGAACAGTACCTATTTATTAATCCTGTTATCCTGTACAGGAATCGCGCCGTTTTGACGTCTTCTTGACATAGCGTTAACGAAACTTGGCACGCAAACGTGACGTTGATTTAGCGAACTCATGTGCTAGATCTTCTGGCACACATACAAGTAAACAATCAAATTAATATCTTGAGGCACTATGATTGTTGGTCGAACATGTTAGCATACATACATACATACATATAATCACGCCTTTATCCCTGATGGGGTAGGCAGAGCGTAAACAACCTAAACATAGGTCGTTCCGCCACGTCTGACAAATTTTGAGGGTTATTCCAGATGGATCTGTAAATTGTTATAGTGACAGGTTGTCAGCCCATCGCCTAAATTACAATACTGAAACCCTCTTATCCCTTAGCTGACTTGTACAGCATGCCCGGGAGGATATGCAGCTGGCAAATTCTATGTTTTTCTCTCACTCCAAGTCCAGCATGGAAGAACATGTTAGCATTATACCCTAAATTGAGGTGACCAAAGCCCATTTTAATTTTAGATTTGAGCTACATAGCAATGGCGTGGCGCCTACAAAACATAAAAAATAAGAACTATGTTTTCGTATCTTATAGCATATTTTTAAGGTATAAATTATTTACTATTTTAAAGTTCCTTATAATAGAGGACTTGTATAATTTGACTAGTCTATCTAGTCTAGGTCTAGTTGACTAGTCAAACCTTAGGTCTGACTGATATGTCTAACCTAACCTAACCGAACCTACAGTCAGACCTGAGGATTGATTAGTCAAACCTAGGAGCGCCGGAGCTTCGAGGTCTGACTATGACATATATATAAAAGTTTTCGCGATTCAGTACACAATTTACTGATATCTAAATTTAATTTATAATCATAAAATATTTTCAATCGCGGTACATTATTAATTAGATAATAATAAGACTTTATTAGCTTTTTAGGAAATACTCTGAACTGGTAACTCGTAGAGACATCTTTACCGATTTAACCCCAGTAATAATCCTTTTCTTACACCTTAGTTTTACACTAGGGAATGAAAGGCAACTACCAAAATATGCTCGTTTGTAATTTCAGAATCCTCCGGCCTCAGGACTTGACGACTCAACTAGCGGACACAAGTGACCACTGACCACTAAAAAACGCAAAAAAACGAATTAACTACCTAGCTTATATTTCGATTCATTATAATTTCAACTAGAAATGCGAGGTGACTTAAAGTTGCGGGAATGATAGTGCTTAAAGTTTAATAATTGTCTCAGCGAAGCATGCGAGTACATACGCGTCTCACTATAGTATAGGAATTGAATAGCTTAAGTAAAATTAATACACCAATAGACGGATATATTGATAACTTTTGTTAAGAGCTTTAGGGTTCCACCTCTGTGTTCCTGAGCTACATTTTACATTGTTATTTTTATGTATTTTCAGTTATATTTTAAGGTATTAGATAAATCGTAAATTTAATGTTGCTGAGCTATTATTTTTATTTACCTTTTTGTAATATACATATTAAGTATATTTTTTATTATTTTGTAGTTAGGTAAATAGTAATAACTATTTACCTATCTATTATTCGATTAAAGTACAGATTTTATAGTTTCCTTTCATTTACATTTTATGTATTGAATTTATGACGAAATTACTTTGATGTATTGATCGCTAATGAATTGTTATTATGTTTTATGTTATGTGTGGACATCGCGTCGTTCCGTTCGTCGGTCGACGCGTGCCATTATTGACTATTTTAAATCAAGTTGCGTAAATTAATCCAACGTTTCTCATTCTGGTGTGATTTAGTAACCGTTTTAAATGTAGAACTGATTTGCGATGTCTTTCAATGGTCTATCAGTGCATAGTGCATGTCATCTCATGAGTATGTTATTGTGATTCATATTGAAGGTCGCGTCGTGTTTTGATGAAAATGTTAGTATTTCATTAGCTTTGTCATGAACTATTTCGTAAAATTTCATCAATAGGACTATAAATATTGAGCAATAAACATTCATAAAGTATGCTTTTTGTTGTTGGTACGAGCCTTATAGACTTTTTAACACGAATTTTACCTACTTATTTACATTTAGAAAAATTGTTGCATAACACGGATTTAAATAGAGCGGATGTGCCTTTAAATGTTATCCTGTCACTTTGGCCAGGGAGCGAGGGCGGAGTTACGGAAATCTTTTTAAGTATATCGTGTCATGATAGTTGCGACTGCAGTCGACCGGGCGTACATGTAATGTAGTAGATAATTATATTAAGAATATACAAAAATAATAATGCCTTCAATTACTGCCGAAACTTTTACAATAATTGTTTGATTGCACGCCGCTTTATTAGATATATACACGGTTGATAGAGTCGGTCGGCTGCAAACGCGTATCACAACATTACAGCATGTCCTAGCCTCGTGGTATCAAATGAAATAGTACATATTAACACAGGTTACATCTTATTTTGTAGATAAATCTAAAGTACCTATTATGTAATAAATAAATCAAGAGTTATTATTAATATAGTAAACAGTAAGTAAAACAATTTTTCATTTGTGGAATATTGATGCTGTTACTTTTTGGTCTTAATCATGATGTTTTAATAAACATGGAATTACTTCATTTGATGAGTTTTTTTTTCTGACCTTCAAAACTTTTAATATAATAATTATTATTATTTGCAAACGTTAATTATCCGTGTGTATGTTTACTGAAGTTCAAGGGGTTTCTTTATATCTTCTGTGTTGATAAAATGTAATTATCTTTGAATCCTTACTCATCGTCTGCTGAAGGTCAATTTAGACCGGTGTTTACAATACAAATATTGCATTTAATCGCAAACGGTGCTTTGAATTATGGCGATGTTCTTCGCAGCTGAAGCTTTGATGACGAGAGGCTAATCATCAGCGTGGCAATGAGGTAAAGGTTGTATATTGTGGGTAATAATTAATGCTTTTCAGATAGATAAGTATCCTCTTAGTGGTGAATAGGTGCATACGGGATGATAAGTGTAAATCTTTTGAGTTGTCGTCGTGCGGGTGTGAAATTCCGCTGCACAGTCTTTGAGCAATGGGAATTGGCAATGTGCCGCGCCGCGAGGAGGCGAGGAGGCGAGGGGCTGGCTAGGCTCGCAGCTAGCGCTAGGCGCAGGCGCAGGCGCGCTCGCACCACCGGTGCAAACGCAGTAAAAGCACCGTTATACTTATTTACCGTGCGCATCTCGCTTTGGGCGCTCTATGCTTATTTACAATATACGCAGCGTGCCTTTTAACACTTATGCAGGCACATTTTATTTTTCAATACGTACCTATTTGAAACTATTGAGACCAAACCTTGATAGAGAGATGATATCTCTATCGGAACCTGTGTTATTATAAAACTGGGATAAGTTACTGCAGCAACAGAATCTATGCAGTTAAACTTTTATAGAGCTTTCATTATGCGACTAGAGCTTATATTTGTGCAAGTATGCAGTCATAATAAAAGTTTAAAAACAAAAAATTACGCCGTGGGCAGATCATTAACAATAGCGATATGCTTAAGATGAGATTTAAATAGATGCTTAAACATACCTTACCTGGAAAAAATATCGTTATTAATGAAATAAAATATTCAATGATATCAGATATGTATCACTGCGCTTCCCATCCGGGATGACGGCATTCGGTTAGTATGATTATTAGTATTACTCTCATGTTATTTATATGTAGATACCTAGTTTCGTCTGGGTGCAGTAGGTATCTGGTTGGAAACAGTGGCCAGTAGATCGAGTGATTAACCTACGCACCGCAAAATGAGCTCTAAATTAATATGTCATACAGTAAGACTTACATGGTGTTATTATTTGCGCATCGTAGTAACGATAAAGATAAACAAAATGTACATTGGTAGCAATTCGATAAAAACACGATCTAACTAAATGTCAACTAAAATTATTGCCGTCACTTACTGTTCTTTCATGGTATAAAACGACAGGTCCTATGGACCATGGACTTTTAAGTATTAGATTAGTCGTGTATTTTCTGCAACGCCGAATTGCTACCATTGTGAACCTTGGCAACAATAAACTATAGTTCCGAAGCTAATAGTAACTTTGTCTTAAATGTTTACACCTGCGGTTTATACCGTTTACACCAGCTAAGGTGGACATAAGAATAATATTGCCATTTTACTTATGCAGTTACGTGACTAGGTAATTTTCTGCTTTACAGATACAGACAAAGTATTTCAGTCAGTTTAATTAAAATCCTATAAAAATCAACATCTTTATACAATATTTATATGATATTTATTATCAATTCCTCAGTAAATTTTATTTAATTAAGGATATCTATCGGCGAGTTTCATGTTTCATTACGTGCATACGTGTGCAATTAACCTGGGAAACTAATAAAAATGGAAAAGTATGCGGTTCTAAACGTTAATTACACATTGTGTATGTATCATTAGAGGTAAATTAGCCTCGGCGGGAGCAATAATCTGCGGGATTATAGTGTAGGGCTTGATAAGGCGGCTCGTCTGGAGCCCCGAGCTCCCGAGTCGCTCGTCCCGCGGCCAGGCCGTGAAATGTTGATTCTGTTGCAGTCACAACTAAACTTATTTTAGTTTGGTCCTGTCACTATCTAAAATTTGAATAAAATAAAGACAAAAATAAACACAACAGCTAATTATAATTCTGTTGAAGTGATTATAACGCATTAAATAAAACGACACCATCTAGCATGCCATTTTATTGAAGGCGAGAAACGTCACTTTGACAGGATTATAACCAGCTGTTGAATTTCTGTCTATTTAACTCAAATTTTAGAAAGTGACAGCACCAAACTAAAATAACTTAAGTGTGTCTTACAGAATTGCCACCATAAGCGCGTTACTTACGGCTCGGCGGCGGATGTGCAGCGTCTTCCTTCGCCTGTGCCTGTACTGCGCCCGCGCACGCAGCCGCGCTGTAGGTACATGTCCATGCTCCACGGCTCGTAGCTCTCATAAACCCTTCTCAATAAATTACACTATAAACTTGCAATCAATTAAGCATCGCACAATTCTGACGTCGAGAAAATGAATAAATACATAAATCAATTAAGGTCCAATGAGGAAATTAGTAAGTTTTATGTTGATTACAATCAACCCCTAGAGGTAGGTATGCAGCTGAAAAGCATTGATACCTCTATGCTGAAAAGCAAAGATTTATTTATATAGAGGTATGATGTTTTATTTATGATGGCGTGGAGAGTAATAATCTTGGCGTTCGGAACGGTCGGATATTAGGAAACATCTTTCACCAGTGACCTGCGCTTGCGTGTTGAACGTGCGGGAATTTTCCGCTATCGCCTGCTCAAATCATGCATCAACAAAGCGATCGGTCGGCTGTTTTACTTTCACATTACTTCGATTTAAACGGGCCTTTTTTGTGAATGGGCAATGGAAATAACAATGTTCTGGTTATATAACGTTAGGTTCAGTCGGTTTTTTCACCGGCTAGTTAACACACCGTGTTTACAGTTACAACTCGGCGTCGGCTGTTCCCCTATCCTTGTGTAACTAAACTCTTCACACGTTTTAACCCGTCTAAATAAGAAACACCTCTGGTTCAATCCATGGACTTGAATGTCGGAATATTTTACGTTTAAATAGACAAGGATTGTTTTCAAAGCTCATAAAGCTCGGTGAGGTGACCTTAATTGCCTCCTATGTTTTGCTGTTGGTGCTGTGTAAGTAGGTACACGAGTAATCTAGCAATAAAGTCTAAGCAAATAATGGATATCATTTTAATCGAAACGTGTTTCATGATATGGATAAGATGCTATAAAACTTAATACAAAACAATTCCTAAGATAAATAACTGCATTCAAGTGCTAGTAATATCTTTTTAAAATCACCTATACGCACATTTAATTACATTTAAGTCGTAGTAACATTATTGTCATGTACCTATTTTGTTAATTAATTTTACATATCTCATGCTCAGTAAGTGGTTCATACAACCCTAAAACCCGGGATGTAAGTGGTACTTTGCATCATAGGTTTTGAAACCTATGCTGCAAAGTAATTTGAATAAGGAACTGTCAAATTGCAAGAAAAAAAAAGTTGATAGCCTTATTTCAAACACACGGAATCGGATGATTAATCGAATCGGAATCGATTTTAAAACAAATTCTATTCGAATTTATTTAAATATCGAACTGGCCAGTACTAAATATGACGCATAGAGTCACGGAATAAGGCCATAAAAATGTAAACATAGGATTATGAAAATTATGAAATTTTTACTCTGTGGTTTTTATAACATATTTATAACCTCAAAACTTGAGTTTGTCGATTTATTACTTAGCATTTTATTATAAAACATTAACAAATTAAACAGTCAGTATACTTAACAAAATGTCTACTTGCAAATTAGATAATTTTTCTTACGCGAATGCATATATTTGTGATGGTTAAATTCGCTCATAGTGAGTTGGTATTGCCTACTGTTTCGTCGTAATTTCATGTTTTAATTTTCTTATATTTTCCCATAATTTTAACTTATCTTTCATTCGATATGTAAAGCATAGTGCTTACCTCATGGTGTAAGTCATCAAATGCATACTCGTACCATTAGCGCCCTCGCTGCGCTCGGGCGCCAAAAACCTCGTATGCATTTGATGACTTACATCCTTTGGTTAGCAATATACTATTACACACCTCTGCATTATTATATCAACATAATGTATCAAGGAACTTGCGTTTAAAGCAAGAAAATAATCCCAAGGGATTTAAAGTTGTATGGAAATCCTTAATAGCCCAAGGGTTATTATGTGATTTGAATTTGGAATGTCATGTGAACTACTAAGAAAATAATTTTCAGAAAAAAAAAATATGGCTGTGTGTGTATTAAAACTGTTGCCACACTCGCCTTCTGCGCCTCCCGGCGAGTGTAAAAAGGCTGTATGACTAGTTATCTGTATGTGCTCTTTGCTTTGTATAAAAAAAAGAAACTAAAAAAAAGAAAACGCGGTTTGATTTTGCAAAAGTTTTTCTCTCATTGATTATTACTTCCATTTCGTAAATTGTCGAGTGAAATTAATATTTTGACTCCAGAAGACATTGTGACTAGTATTTTATCGTATTTTGTTATTTATGTTGAATATGTTAAATACGATCAATTCGTTTTTTGGAAAAATACGTAGGTAGTGGATTGTGAACGTGAAGTGTAGTTCAGTGAGTGTGAATTGACTTTCGGATCTGTTGCTTCTGGTATGTTTTCAATATTTATTTATGTATCAATATTACATGATTAGGTATATTTCTGAGCTTTATTATCTTACAGACGCCTGCCACCGTCTAAGTAATCTGTGCAGTAGGTGTGTAAAATATAGTATGCTCCTCGGGAATAAATGTGTCTTCGCCTTGGGCAGACTTGAATCCCTCGCTACATTCAGGATTCTTGTCATAATTCCCTCGCTTCGCTCAGGAATTAAAGATTTAATTCCCTCGCTGCGCTCGGGAATTAATCCTAGAATCCTTCATTCCGCTCAGGATTCAATATGCTGCCCGTGACGTTAGACACTGCTTTATTCCCTCGTTGCCTAATATACTATTATGAACTCCACATTCTGTTCCTGACCCAGGCATTTATACAAACAAAATAATTAGTTCGCAACTAAGTTCAAATTTTAAGGTAGGTAAGTACAACAGTATTTTTTACATTACATATCAGGAAACAAAATGTTAGTTAGTAGCTTTTTGCGAATTCAATCAACAGAAAACTGTATTTATTATCTAAGTATTTTGCCTCTTTTTTAATACAAAACAACAGAAATATATTATTTGTTTGTATTTAGAAGTATAAACTATGTAGAAGTATAGTAGGTATTATAGGTACTAAGTAAGTAAGTAGTATCAATTTATTAAAAGCAAAATAACATGAATCTGAAATAGAAAAATACACCTTTAATTTGATGTTTTATTCTTCATTTACGGTTAATAAGCATTAATAGTTAATTATTATCAATCGTGAAGGTTAAGTTATGTATTCGAGCGTGAGCTAAGTATTCTAACGTATCGACAAATCATCATCACCGAGGGGCACGAGCCAACACTGAATATTTCTATTTCATTTTTGTATTAAAAATAAAAACAATAATTACATTAAATATAGTATATTATTTTAAATATATAGGTAGGTAGTAAAAAATTTAATTATAGTAAGTTATTAATTTAGTAACCGACAACGACAACATAGGTAGGTAGGTACTTAATTATATTTGATTTTACATTTCATTCATTTCTCGTATATACTACGTACCTTCCTAATTGTATGAAGAACTAACTCTTTCTAACTATACTTAGTACTTATTTTAGAAGCCGACAACGACAACATAAATATGGATCTTATTTTTCATGTAAATAGGAAGTAAAATAATTGCTGTCGAAATTTTAGGGTGTGATCCTACCCATGAAACTGAACAACTTTCCCCAAAGAAAATAGGTGGAAATATGAAAAAATTGCTCTCCCATACGAAATGACTGGAGTCGCTAACACCTTTTGTATGGGAGGGCCTATTTTTTTTTATATTTCGACCTATGTATGTTTCTTAGGGAAAGTTGTTCAGTTACATGCGATAGGATCACACCTAATGTTTGGTCAATATTTTTTTAAATGCCTGTATATACTAGTATGAACATATGTAATTCAATGGTGAGAATTGAAGCTTTTGTATGGTTTTATATTAGTTTACATCAGAACGTTTGAATTTTTCATAAAAAGTAGAACTTTTATATATAAGTCTATCTCTAAAGTCGTTAACCGCTTAGAGTTAATGTATTAATCGTAATAGGTCCCATTAAGGGATATATGCAGGATTTTATGTAAGATTATTATATTCTTGCATTACGATTTGATACCAAGGTCGTAAAACCCTGGTTGAATAAGATACATCTAATCAACAAAAGAAACTGAAAATAAACTTCAAAGCTTTTAGCATTAGCAACTCCGGAAGTTGAAGCTGCGTTTGCGATTTAAAATCCATTAACTCCAAGCTGTTAACGACTTAAAGATAGACTCTCCATGATAAACGTATGAATATATCGTTTTGATGAATACTAGTACAAACATACGATGATTAAAAGTGCTCTGAAGTGGTTCGAGAAAAGGATAGTACGATCGTACCTGCTAGCTCGACTTCTTCTATTGGCTTACTTTATTAAGTCATCTTGTTGTCATATTAAGAGTCTTGTCTTGATGAATGTTGGATAATAGAAAAAATCTATTATTCTTTATTTATTTTATTACTTTAATTATAAAAGTGCAGATTATGGTAGTACGGAACCCTTCGTGCGCGAGTCCGACTCGCACTTGGCTGATTAAATTAAGAGCTTCAGCACCATTATCGGATATCAAATATTCTAAATGCACCGATTGCAAATTGTTTCTGGAATTGGAGTCGGGATTACGGGATCATTGAGTGGGGGCAATCCCGACTTCCTATAAACCAATCAAATAGATGGTCAACCGACTAATTGGAACTAACAGTTTCCTTCAATTGAAGATAGTCAACTAAATCCAATTAGATTAGATCTATACAGAGCAGATTGATAGAGAATGGTCTTGCAAATGTGATAGAGCTTGAATTTTTTTGCATGAACTAGATAGTGACATGCCCATTAGGGTTTAAAATTAATTGATAGGCATAAAAAACGTCTTTGTCATACTAATCCGGTCCATTTGGTAACGTATATCAGTACTTATCGAAAATTTTATGATTATGGCATCGATTCTGACTCACGAGTTTCTAAACTGATATAGAATATTCCCGTAAGAATATATGTTGTTTTCCCGTAAAAAGTTGCTTATGTGTTATTCTAGATCATAGTCTATTTTGTATACCAAAATGTATCCAAATCCATTCAGCCTTTTAAAGGATCCATGAACTTGTATTAGGAGAAGGATACAAGAATTTGTATGTTAAATTACACGCATATTAAATTAGGAACAAAAAACTATTGGACAATGAACAGATGTCTTTATGGTTATCAAAGTTGTCCTCTCTTGCTATTCACTTTGTCTGAATTAATTCTGTTAATGAAAAATATAATGAATATCTAATTTTTTTCACAATAATCCACATATTGTTGTGCATCGCGTTCAAAGCAGAGTAATCCAATTATATGGGACGTAGGTAGGTTGCTTGGTAGGTTGACAGAAAGTGTTAACTACACAAGGACTCGAAGAAGTTGAAAACTATACAAGGTTGCTTTCTTGGATCCCTTTACCTGAAGGACCTAAATAACATATTAGCTTTGATACCCCTCACTCAATTTTGGCTGGTTTCTGAATTGAGTCCTTCCTGCTAAAATGTGTCCAATTACGATTCGCTTTAACCCCTACTTTCCTACGTAATGACGTCAATGCAGGCCGCTGCTGGGCCTTCCCAAATTGGTGGGTAATTGCTTTACTCGCCGCATTTGGCAGACGGATCGGCGGGTCCCGTAAGTCCCGTTTGGGATGCACACTGAATGCTGCTTGCTATTCTCTGAAATATTGTCTTTGATGGCATGCCACACACGTGATTTTATTCTGCTATCTGACCTGACTTATCAAACAATTTATTTTCGCAAATAAAGTTGTGTTTTCTGTAATCTTCGATGTACATTGTGTAAAAAAAATATTCTATTACCTACAGACAAATTCAATTTAATCATTCCCTTTATGCCAAACACGGTGATGATGATACGTCGTCACCTTCGGTAACATTTTTAAAAGTGACATCATATTACTAAGCGTTATCATCCATTAAAAGTTATTATGAATTAAAGTTGCTCTTTATATATTTTTTATTGAAGATCATTGCGTTTTCATTTAATCCATTGATCCTTTTGAGGTTGGAAGACGTCACCATGTTGACATCAGCTCGTGGCGAGGCATCCGGTTTCTGACGGCCGTTATCCTGTATTTTTCTAACGAGATGAATCAACAAATTCCAACGTACCACAGTTGTGATTCCGCACACCGATCCGATAGAAAAAAGTCAATAAACAGCGTATCATCCTCGCTAATGTTTCAAAGCTAGACGGATGATTTTTTGCTGTGCGCTTATCTTGTCTCACCGTTGTTAAATAAAATCGGTAAAGTGTCTTGCATATTATCCATGTTGTATCAAAATAAAAAATAAAACGCTTTACTATAAAAAAAATTAAAAAGCGTTCAGAGCAATAGTTGTAAACAATTTCACGAGATTCATTTTATTAAAAGTGGTTTTCCCTAACGACGAGTCGTAGAAAACGACGAATAAAATTATTATAAGTTCTGAAAATACATAGTTTAGTTCCGCTGATTTAACCATTATTCACTAGTTAATAGAATCATTACTTTACACATTTTACCCTCGTGGTTTTCCTCATTTCTGGCAAATATTAGTATAAAAAATATTTATTCACCATATCCTACTCTACCGTTTTGGTTTGGTTTTTGCTACGCTGCTGTGCGCTGTAGTTCGCAAATTCAACTTCAGTGGCCGGCAGCCGCGCGCCCCGCGGTGAACTTGGCGCTACAACAAGATAATTCTATTGGAAATATTATTTTAGCGGATGATTGAATTTTTACAAGGTAATCAATGAGTCGTGCGTTGGGACGGGGCGGGTTAGCTCATCCGGCAAGTATTTTGGTGGTTTTTGTGTCGGCTGGCCGAGGAAGGCCTCGGCGGACACGATCTAAACAAATGACGGCATGCGATTACTTTAAAACCAGCTTTTCCCTTCAGATGCGTGCTTCTAAGAGGTTCTTCATCTTCACTTCCCCTGTACTTATGTATGAACGAACATTCTTTAGTCAACACAACAGGTATATATTATAAAAATGTATTCGTGTAAGAGGTTAACAAATAAGGTAAATGACGAAGCTATAGTAGGATTTCATGTGCGTGTCGAAGGACTGAAATGACAATGGCTTTTATTTTTTACCGGCACGCTAAACAGTTTTAGCAGGGGTTACCAAGTTATCTTATTTTAATCTAGTACATCTGTATTTACTCGCTTTCTCTAACCTACTCATTTGTAGAACGAAGCTGTAGGTATAAATTAGACTTCCTCTTATGACGAGTGTCTTTTTGTGACAGCTAATTTTCATTCATAGAGGCTGAATGGCGGCCGGCTGCGCACGCGTTCTACGCGCCGTGTATTAGACATCAACGCGCGCGCACTTCTGTTCATTGTCCGGAAAAATACGTAATTTATGAATCAGATGATTATAATTATCTTCTTGCTTAAACATCGTTATCTCCTTATCAACAATATAGTTTAAAGGCTAATAATAAGGTTTTATGTATGTTTTATAGTGTAAGTCTTCATACTAGCTTGTTAAAAAACTATTTTAAAAGCGAATATTTTCAAAGATGAAGTTATAGCAGGAAACATGCGTTTAAGTGGGAGAGCGATTATGCAATTAAGTAATAGTTGGACAATGTTGCGAAGACACAGGGTGCGGCGCGGTAAGACAGTCCCGACTCTCAGCGAAGGTCCTAGCGCTTTTTTCAGAGGAGCACCCTACGAGCACCTCGCCTCCCGTTAATGAGCTTAGTTATAAAATAACCTGAGGGCTGTTAACTGCCATCCGGCGAGATTGCTTTTCGTGGTCGCCGTCTATTAATACTTATTTATAGGCGAAACTGAAAGAATGGTAGGCACGAGTGCGAATCGTGATGGACGTCCGCGCAGTGCGTCATGCTCGTGCATCAGCGCAGCCCTGCAGGCTGGCGGCGGAGCCCTGCCAACCGACACGGACTCCAGCGACGGACCGCATAACATACGCTAGCGAATACTTAGACACATCATCATACGACCGAATACCTATACTTCTTTTCTACGGGAAACAGGTCAAGCTATATAAATTCAATTTATTTTATCGATCAAGGTACCTACGAATCATTTTTATTCTTTTAAATCTCTCGTACCTAAATGTAACAGTATCGACCGCCGCTTACGACTATTCAGAGTTACTATTAAAATCATAGTAATAGAGATTTTATTCGTTAAAATTATCTTTTAATTGTTATGTAACGGGAACAGATGAAATATATTATTGTTTTATGATCTTTCATGTCATTCCAATACTTAAAAGTGACGGTAAAAATAGATTGACCGGGCTGGTAAGCTTCATAAAACGTAACGGAAAACTAATTGAACTTTTTTTATGGTTAATTAACACCATACTTGGTTATTAGAATTAGAACTTTGAAAAGCATTAGATTACGATAATTTGCATAATGTTGCGATTTACGTTATTTCAAATTTTATGCTTCATCATAAAGGAATGAGCAAATTTAAACAAAAAATACCTTTTATTAATAGCATTCGATAAAAAATAAACAAATAGTCGATGAATGAAAATCATCATACCTAATGTTTCCTTAATCGTTTGATGTGATAATTTGTTTCGGACTTCAAATGATTTCGTTCTTAATTTTTATTATCTTTAATTGAGTTCAAAACTTGTTCAAGACGATATTAAAATAAATACCTACATAAAGTTCTTCTATTGTATCAATATAAGAGGCGTCGGGTCAAAGTTTTGAAGAGAGTGCTGAGCTTTCGAGTTAATAAGTTTGAAGGATCTATTCTGAAGTGATTACGCGGAGAAAGTTGACATGATTCACGGCAGGGAGTAGTAAACAATGAGGACTCGTTTGGCACGGCTCGAGTCTCAGTCTCAGTCTCAAGTACCGAGGGCTTGTGAGCGCTAGAGGCGAGTGCCGAGTGCCGAGTGGCGAGCCGGTGATGACAAATTAGCTAATGCACTAGACGTGAGAACACGCTAATGACAAAACACCGCGACGACGCAACGCAAAGCGTGGCTTACATGACGCCTTCAAACCTTATTTCTTTGCACAAAAATGTAGGAGTAGTAGAGTTTAGGCCACTTTATCACAAACGTCGCACAAACTTGTCATTGACATGTAGATACGACTTAATTATCGTGATTAATTAGTGATATGCAAATAACGGTAATTATACTGCAAATTTTAATCCAATTGCTACACTAATTCGTCAGTCAACGACCTACAATTTTATTGCTTCCATTTACAAATTGGAATACACGCCAAGCTAATGTCGTTTCATTGTTAAAATGTAATAAATCTAAAATGTTCGCTTTGAACAGATAACAGTTTGCAGATTTTAATTGGGATATTTAAGATTATTGCGACGGGTCAGTCAGTCACTACGAGATCAATTTGTGAAAGTCAACGGGTGAAAAATAAATTACAGTTGAAACTGTACTTATAATTTGATTTTGTTTTAATTCTCGCATACTATAATCTTTTGAGATTATGTATCAGATTAAGTATTATCAAATTCCAATTAATTTAATATTTAAAGTGACTGTCAGAAATTGATCTATTTATGGGTGAAAGTGTGAAAGATATAGTAGCGATATCAGCGTCGTGGTGTGATGGCATGTAGCCCTGTCCGGATACCCTTGAACCTAAGTGGCAACTCGCGGCCGCCTTGCCAATGACCCCGTGCGGCGCCCGCGCACTCCGCCAGCTAATTGTTATGTAACAGAGACTCTACGTGCACCGACACACCCAAAATATGTAATACATGCCAATTTTCCGTCATTTAGCTTATAAGAGCAGCTAATTGCCGGCGTGGTCCCCGCTCGCCGATATTGGGAAGCGCAAACAGGTTCGCAAACGCGAGTGCAGTTTCTTGCCAACTCCGCGGTGAAGGTGAAGTCACTGAACTTGCACGTCGCATGCTGTATCTCGTTCCTTACTTCATAGTTCTTGTGATTGTAAAATTATTCTCTGTCAGCTGCTGTTATTACGTACGAAACGGGTTGGGAGCTTTTTTTGCGGGTAGGGTGCGTATTTTTGCACTTTATGAAGTATCTAAGTACCTGCTTGGAAAGGATATTCAGAAAATTAAAAAAGTATCATTAAAATTAATTAGTTTTAATACATAGCTACTTACATACACGTATATAGTAGGTGATCCTAGGTAATTATATATTTTACTGCTAAGTGTTTTCGTTTGTAGTTTGCAGTAAATTCATAATCATTTAACATAGGTACCTTTTTTACATTTAATTTTATAAACCCGTTTTTTTTTGCATTTGTAACTTACCGTAATGTAGAGTTCGTAAACAACATTAAAGGCAATCAAAACAAAGTGACCCAAATGAAGCTCTACAACGTTGGGTCGTATTAGCGGTGTACTTGCGGCTAAATATTCCCTCGTAGTTCGTAGTTGATGTGTTGGGCAACGAGCGGCCGGCGGGCGCGACCGGCGGGCTCAGGCCGTCCGCCGACCGGCCGCATGACCGCCGCGGGCTCTTGTGCTAGAATTTTGATTGATATTTTTTGTCCGTAAACTCGGCCACAATAAGATGACAGCGGCAACAAGAGGAGTGCAAAATAGACGTCGTAACTGAAAGTATCAAGGTTAACCGCCGGCGGGGCGGCCGAAACTCGGCTAACAGTACACCCACGGCAGCCGCAAAAACCGAGCACCCAACAGTCACACACACCTTTGTGCCACACATTCAAATTAATGAGATCAACTCGTGAATGGACACTTACAGATTTTGTGATACATATTCGCATGATTTTTATTTTTCGTTTTATTTGCGAAACAAGCTTTACATTTATTGAAAAGCTCTTTTATTACACTTATCAATCGTCTCGGAGAGAGCAGTTGAAAGTACATACCTCCTAATTGAAAATGAATGGCCTGGCTTCCTTTGTTAATTAACTGGGCTGGTTTTGCGATTTGACAGGCACTTGCCGGGAATTTGCTCTTGTTATTTAATTATACGAAGAAAAGCCATTAACGGGCTCCAGATAACTTTTTCCGGCTCGTCTTACAATCATTTTACAACTCCGGGTTTCTGAATGGGAACGCGTATAATTGAAGAAACTTTGAAAGCTATCTTTTGTGCGGTGCGATTATATTCAGAGGCATGCCCGAGAGTTGTGTGCGCGGGCCGCGTCAAGAATCTCGATGTAAACAATTGAGATGAGTTTGATGGGCAGTGCACGGCCACCGCGTCGGTCGGGGCCGCGCAGTGCCGCGCGGTGCCGCCGAGCGCTGGGTGCTGGCCGCTTTCTCGGCCTCATTCTTGCGGAGAGTCGGAAGGCGCCCGCGCCGCGTTCTCATAGTATACAAACCGATGTATCTATGTCGATTGCTTGTAGGCGGCCTTGAGCGGCAGCCATTAATTTGTGTGCAGAGCCGCTGGTGGGGTCCCGTTATGGCGAGCGTCTGAATCTAGTGCCCACTTAGATATCACCAGACACTAGTGGATTCGTGTGCGGGATTATTCCAAAGACCACCACGCCACCAAGCATTTAGTACAAGTTAAGCAACGCCATTAGTTATTCTTAGCGCCGACAGATACCAGAAGGGGTTGCTAATTTACAGAAATGAAAATGAATAATTAATAAATTTTTGAAAACAACGTATACAAAAAAAATTACATTAGAGAACCATTGGAAATGCTCAACTACTTGACTCACATGAAGTACTACACTTTCTTTTACAAAAAGTTGCAGAAAAAACTTATTTACGATGTAGCGAGCTTCGCGCGGAATTCACACGGGTCTCATCATAAACCGAAGGCATCGCGGCCATTTAACGCCGCCGGCACAGCGCGCGCGCAGCCATGACGCGCAGAATGCCCATTGCCAACCCATTGCCCATTGCCCGCCAACTCCATTTGTTATAATACATTTTTTATGCTTCTAACATGTCTGCACGCATCCTATCTGCATTTCACATTAGCTGCAGACAATGACTTAGGTGAAAATTGAAAAAAAATATGTAAGCTTTTCATTGTACCTACTTACACGTGAGAAAGTGTGATATGCAATCAGATAGGAATGATATTTCTAGAAACGGATGTTTTAAATTAGCTTATAATGGAGGTTGAATGTCTCAAGAGTTTCCCTGGCGAGGGAGGCGCGAGGATAAGTTGTCGGGAGTGGCTGCGGCGGGCGGCGCTGGCGGTAGGCGCCGGCTAAGTTTAGTTTGCGCAGTCTAAACTAGTCTAACTGAGCAAGGTGCGGTAGTTAAGCACCGGTCTCCGTCGCCAGGCTGCCGCTGTGATCAGAATTTGTTTATGTAGCCTGGGAATCGAAGCGCTCTACTAGTGCTCTCCTTTTGGTCTGAACTTAAATTTTTACGTGGAACGTTGCGGAAATACAAATAAAGTTGTGACAACTTTGGCTATTTTATATTACGATTCCAGGTTTCTGATAAAATTCACGTTAGCCTATAAAAATATATATACTTCGAATAGGTGAAAGCTGGTTGATTTTTTACGTAAATCATAGATAAGTCTGTGAAATAGAAATATAAACGATTACAATAGTTTTTATTTCTGGTTTTTGCAACGGAAGCGTGGCGGCTGGCGGCAAGCTGTTCAAGCGCAGAGCTGGGTTTCGGTGGCCGAGGTTTGATCCCTGTCGTCTCGTGGACGTGCGACGTGCGCCATTGTTGCCTTAATAGATAATTAGTTGGGTGCCGTTACCGCGCGGGTGCTCGGATCGCAGGCCCGCCTCCGATGTCCCACATCGACCAGCCACTCTTAGCACCGACTGCATTGTGCCTTCTATTGACAGCACGCCTCAATTTGTAAACCAACTGCCATGCAAAGTGGAACACACAAACAGCGATCGGCTTACTTCATTCTTGTGCAAAAAAATCGAGACGCCATTCAAATTTGTAGTCAATAATTATAGTATTCTTGTTATATTCTTTGTAGTTAAGTATGCAGTGTTAGTTAATTGCAGTTTATCGAACTTATGAATGATGGAATAAGCGTGCATCGTGCATCAGTTACAACTTAATACATACCTACGCGTTGAAATTATTCTAATAGAGTGCATAATAATTTATCAGCAAAAGACGGGAACACGGACATAGTTGAGAAATTACATCTATAAATAGCGATGATCGGCCACTTATGTAGAATTACGTGTTATGCATGATTGTTTGATAAATACGTTACAATATAGTGTCGCACACGTGTTAAGAAAAATGGAGGTACCTAGTTAGAGTTAGAGGATGTGTGTGTGTGGGTAAGAAGAAGAATCCTGAGTAACTTACTGGAGAGATAATAAAAGGAAGTAATAAATAGGACTTAGCGTGGTTATAGGATCGCGAGCGCAATCAGCAGCGCGGGGCGGGCGGCGGCGGCGCGGCGGACTGCCTGCGCATGAGCAGCATTATCATAAGACGCTCTCAGCCGGATGTTGACTCTACTATTTGCGTCTCGGTTGCGCTTGCGCCTCGCCAACCTGCGATTATTGCATACTTAGATTATACTCAAGTTTCATTCCTTATATGCGTACATAATCAATAGTAATCAAAATGACATCATTTTTTTACACTAGAAAAAAAATGGAATGTACAGGACAATAACAAAAATGGGTGCATCTATCTTGAAAGAGGCGTAACGAGGAGATCAATTTCTGACAATCACTGATTCGAAATAATTAAGCATTATCTCCTAGTACTAATGTCGATCGGAATGCGAATAATAAAGTTGTAACCAGTAGGAGCTAACTGAGATGGGCTTATTATTTCTGTACCTACATCAGGCCCATATTCGGAAAATCTTCGGGAAAGCCGTTCAGCTCATGTGTAGGTACTTAGATCTCCTCCATGATATACCTTTTCCTTTGTATAGTTTATGTTCTAAGTATTTGATTAGTTTTGGTATATATAATAATAATAATAATAATAATCATTTTATTTCAGTATATTTAAATATCTATTTAATGTTTATCTTTGTATTTAAAATGTTTAAATTCGCTTCCGAGTAGAGCCATCTATGGTTAGGTACGTTTTTCCCCTTATTAACTACGGAACTTTGGTAAAAAGCGAATTTCTAAGTAGAAATCATTACGACTACTAATAAATGATTAATGAGTCATTTTGAAGGTAACTGGAGGCCGGTAAACAAAATCCGCGGTTCGGGTCACGACCGCGGCGAGGATGAGTCAGAATACAAGGAAGATCTAGGAGCAATGGCGTCACCCGCGTGCGCCCGCGCAGATAACAGACCTATCTCACGGCTGGAAAACTGTTTACGCTTTATTAATGTTTCAGCCATTAATAACGATCGTTACTAAAATTTAACCGACTAATCGAGTCACCGCAGCCTACCTACTTTTTCACTTTCAATTTACTATTATTTAGCGATTCTCTTTTAATTTCACTCTTACTTTTGCTAACGAAGTAAGGCAATCGATTTATTATTAACCAAGTTACTTGACCGTGTCTATTTTGTACGTTTCTTTGTAAGCTTTGTGGGGAAAAAAGGGTTGCATGTGTATGACTCACAGGATCCGGTTCGCTTACTAGGCAATAACTTTTTGTGAAAGAAGAATAAAGTCGAGTTCATTTTTTCTTGAAGCTAATACATGTCTTGTTTTTGTTAGGGTTCAATCGCTGGGGACCTTTCATTTATTAAAAACACGCATGATATCATCCTCGAGAACATTTATTAACCCCGAGCCTCGCATGTGAATCATGTGCCGAAGTATTTCAAATTATGCGTATTGCAACGTTTTGGCAGGCAGGAGTTTTTCTTTGTGCATTGGAGATGATTGCTGCTGGGTAGTCTATGTTTAAACAAAACGCTTCCGCATTGGAGATGCGCAATTAGTTTTTTCTCACTTAGAGATCAAGTTGTGTCGGTTTTCAGTAGCGGCTCGGCGAGCAGGTGATAATTTAAACAATGGTGTATTACTGGTTGAGGCGGGCGCGGTAATGAGGAAACGTTTCGACAATTCTCCCCGTCAGAGGCGTCCGATTTACTGTCGGCAGACAATTTACACTTGTTTGCAGTGCTCTCCACCTCGCACCCAATTTAAAGGAAAATGGCGCAATAGGAAGGTACCAACTTCGTCTCAGCGAGCACACAAATTACGAACAAAGAAAGTCGTTTCCTCGACGGAATAATTTTCGTCTTCGTAGCTGACATATTAATATATGACTGTTTATAGAACTAGTAGTATTAATGTATGGAAGTGGCTCTCTAGGGTGTTTTTACTTCCATGTTCTGTGTTTGGTGATACCGTCTGGAAGAAATATTAATTTTTAAGATTCAGTACCCAATCTACTGAAAAGTTACAAACTTGTTCGTTGAATCATAACCGTAGGCAAGAAATATTGAGTTGCTCTACGAGTTCAAGAAGTTTGTTGTTGCTGAATAGAGTTATATAGAGTGTAACAAGAAAATAGATAAATTGTGCTCATGAAACTGAACAAATTGCTCTTAGAAACTTGTTTATTTTAGGAAAGCCAATTTTAATATTGTCGTAAAGAAAGTGAGCATTTTTGCGATAGTGTCTCTCGTGATTGCACTTATGTGGGTTACTTACTGATAGAGTTTTAATTGCTCTACACTCCAAGTTCCGTGAGGTCCCGCAACTAGCGCCTCACATCCACATCGCACTCGACCTAGACATTGATTCCCAAATATATTATCATCCTACATTATTGTGTCCATTATAAACTCATTAGCGTAGCGAGCAACGGCACTCGGCTCGGGCGCCAAATTACCAACATTATCAATTTATACCAGCCCGTGCATAAACAAAAAATTCGAATGTAGATGACCAGTTCCCGTTAACAAATTCGTATTGCGCAATGTAGGAGAAAAATTGTAACGCGTGTTTTGGGTATGTAGTTTTTGTGGTAGGGCTGGATACCGCTATCGGATGCGTGCGCGCACTTAAATGCTTTCACTGAGCTCATGCGCGGCGGGCGACGGCGGCGAGCATCCATCACATGTCACAGCGCGGCGGCGCCGGCGCAGCCTCCGCACCCACGCGGCTGCACGCCACCACAGCAGGTTGCTTGCACGCGGAATCTCTGCCACACATAAAGAATTTTAAAGGAATTTAGGTTTGCTTTTCGTTTCCTTCGGTAACTGTCCGCTCATTTGATGATGATTTCTAATTTGCATAATCACGGAACGTAAACCAGCTCGCATGAAATTTTTGGTTCTATATATTTTCATTTTCAAAGTTATCTAGCTTTTTTTTGGAATGTAATATAAACAGCAAACAAAGGCAACCACACGGCGCAGCGTGAGTGAGACACATTTTCATTAAGCTAGTCATTAGCAGCATCTGCAGCACATTGTCGTGACTAGTTAAATATTCAACGGCCAGACGATATCGTAAACAAAGCCTCGTGATGCTGCACCACACAAAAAACCTTTTACACGTTTCCTACCAATTTAGGCACTGCGTATCTTCTGTTTGCATTTAGCCAATAACTTATTTTTTGCTTCACATTAATCGGTTCCACTTCAGTCAAATTAATTTTTATTTCTGTTATTTTGTCTATTGGAGTCAAAATAATTTGATTGATTATGATGTGTCGGAATAATTAGAAGCTTATTAGCAATGATAAATCATTATAGGACGTGACTCCTTGTCACTGGGTTCTTCACTCCGAGGACGCCTCATCGTTTAACTTCAATCGCTGTATGATTAACTTGGCTTTTTTACTTCAACTTCTAAGAAACAACAGGCGCCTTAACGAATCCTATGATTACTTATATGCAACTATAAAGCCACAATTATAGTAGTATTTTATAATCTTTACAAGCTTGAAGTAATAAATAAATTTTTCACATATTTGTTGATTTTTCGTAATAAAATAACTTATTAATATTATAAATCGTGCGTGTCTAATAATGTAATACTAATATTTGTTTGATCAGTGCCAGGTGTTAAAGGTTACTTCCTAGTTATACTACATGGAACGGGTTTGCGTAATAATACTCGTCACGTCTATCTGCGTACCAGTACCACACATCGTCGGTTAATAGGCAAATGATCGGCCTTCACAATGGGCAATGGGTTGGCAATGGGCATTCTGCGCGTCATGGCTGCGCGCGCGCTGTGCCGGCGGCGTTAAATGGCCGCGATGCCTTCGGTTTATGATGAGACCCGTGTGAATTCCGCGCGAAGCTCGCTACATCGTAAATAAGTTTTTCTGCAACTTTTTGTAAAAGAAAGTGTAGTACTTCATGTGAGTCAAGTAGTTGAGCATTTCCAATGGTTCTCTAATGTAATTCTTTTTTGTATACGTTGTTTTCAAAAATTTATTAATTATTCATTTTCATTTCTGTAAATTAGCAACCCCTTCTGGTATCTGTCGGCGCTAAGAATAACTAATGGCGTTGCTTAACTTGTACTAAATGCTTGGTGGCGTGGTGGTCTTTGGAATAATCCCGCACACGAATCCACTAGTGTCTGGTGATATCTAAGTGGGCACTAGATTCAGACGCTCGCCATAACGGGACCCCACCAGCGGCTCTGCACACAAATTAATGGCTGCCGCTCAAGGCCGCCTACAAGCAATCGACATAGATACATCGGTTTGTATACTATGAGAACGCGGCGCGGGCGCCTTCCGACTCTCCGCAAGAATGAGGCCGAGAAAGCGGCCAGCACCCAGCGCTCGGCGGCACCGCGCGGCACTGCGCGGCCCCGACCGACGCGGTGGCCGTGCACTGCCCATCAAACTCATCTCAATTGTTTACATCGAGATTCTTGACGCGGCCCGCGCACACAACTCTCGGGCATGCCTCTGAATATAATCGCACCGCACAAAAGATAGCTTTCAAAGTTTCTTCAATTATACGCGTTCCCATTCAGAAACCCGGAGTTGTAAAATGATTGTAAGACGAGCCGGAAAAAGTTATCTGGAGCCCGTTAATGGCTTTTCTTCGTATAATTAAATAACAAGAGCAAATTCCGGCAAGTGCCTGTCAAATCGCAAAACCAGCCCAGTTAATTAACAAAGGAAGCCAGGCCATTCATTTCAATTAGGAGGTATGTACTTTCAACTGCTCTCTCCGAGACGATTGATAAGTGTAATAAAAGAGCTTTTCAATAAATGTAAAGCTTGTTTCGCAAATAAAACGAAAAATCAACAAATATGTGAAAAATTTATTTATTACTTCAAGCTTGTAAAGATTATAAAATACTACTATAATTGTGGCTTTATAGTTGCATATAAGTAATCATAGGATTCGTTAAGGCGCCTGTTGTTTCTTAGAAGTTGAAGTAAAAAAGCCAAGTTAATCATACAGCGATTGAAGTTAAACGATGAGGCGTCCTCGGAGTGAAGAACCCAGTGACAAGGAGTCACGTCCTATAATGATTTATCATTGCTAATAAGCTTCTAATTATTCCGACACATCATAATCAATCAAATTATTTTGACTCCAATAGACAAAATAACAGAAATAAAAATTAATTTGACTGAAGTGGAACCGATTAATGTGAAGCAAAAAATAAGTTATTGGCTAAATGCAAACAGAAGATACGCAGTGCCTAAATTGGTAGGAAACGTGTAAAAGGTTTTTTGTGTGGTGCAGCATCACGAGGCTTTGTTTACGATATCGTCTGGCCGTTGAATATTTAACTAGTCACGACAATGTGCTGCAGATGCTGCTAATGACTAGCTTAATGAAAATGTGTCTCACTCACGCTGCGCCGTGTGGTTGCCTTTGTTTGCTGTTTATATTACATTCCAAAAAAAAGCTAGATAACTTTGAAAATGAAAATATATAGAACCAAAAATTTCATGCGAGCTGGTTTACGTTCCGTGATTATGCAAATTAGAAATCATCATCAAATGAGCGGACAGTTACCGAAGGAAACGAAAAGCAAACCTAAATTCCTTTAAAATTCTTTATGTGTGGCAGAGATTCCGCGTGCAAGCAACCTGCTGTGGTGGCGTGCAGCCGCGTGGGTGCGGAGGCTGCGCCGGCGCCGCCGCGCTGTGACATGTGATGGATGCTCGCCGCCGTCGCCCGCCGCGCATGAGCTCAGTGAAAGCATTTAAGTGCGCGCACGCATCCGATAGCGGTATCCAGCCCTACCACAAAAACTACATACCCAAAACACGCGTTACAATTTTTCTCCTACATTGCGCAATACGAATTTGTTAACGGGAACTGGTCATCTACATTCGAATTTTTTGTTTATGCACGGGCTGGTATAAATTGATAATGTTGGTAATTTGGCGCCCGAGCCGAGTGCCGTTGCTCGCTACGCTAATGAGTTTATAATGGACACAATAATGTAGGATGATAATATATTTGGGAATCAATGTCTAGGTCGAGTGCGATGTGGATGTGAGGCGCTAGTTGCGGGACCTCACGGAACTTGGAGTGTAGAGCAATTAAAACTCTATCAGTAAGTAACCCACATAAGTGCAATCACGAGAGACACTATCGCAAAAATGCTCACTTTCTTTACGACAATATTAAAATTGGCTTTCCTAAAATAAACAAGTTTCTAAGAGCAATTTGTTCAGTTTCATGAGCACAATTTATCTATTTTCTTGTTACACTCTATATAACTCTATTCAGCAACAACAAACTTCTTGAACTCGTAGAGCAACTCAATATTTCTTGCCTACGGTTATGATTCAACGAACAAGTTTGTAACTTTTCAGTAGATTGGGTACTGAATCTTAAAAATTAATATTTCTTCCAGACGGTATCACCAAACACAGAACATGGAAGTAAAAACACCCTAGAGAGCCACTTCCATAGCATTAATACTACTAGTTCTATAAACAGTCATATATTAATATGTCAGCTACGAAGACGAAAATTATTCCGTCGAGGAAACGACTTTCTTTGTTCGTAATTTGTGTGCTCGCTGAGACGAAGTTGGTACCTTCCTATTGCGCCATTTTCCTTTAAATTGGGTGCGAGGTGGAGAGCACTGCAAACAAGTGTAAATTGTCTGCCGACAGTAAATCGGACGCCTCTGACGGGGAGAATTGTCGAAACGTTTCCTCATTACCGCGCCCGCCTCAACCAGTAATACACCATTGTTTAAATTATCACCTGCTCGCCGAGCCGCTACTGAAAACCGACACAACTTGATCTCTAAGTGAGAAAAAACTAATTGCGCATCTCCAATGCGGAAGCGTTTTGTTTAAACATAGACTACCCAGCAGCAATCATCTCCAATGCACAAAGAAAAACTCCTGCCTGCCAAAACGTTGCAATACGCATAATTTGAAATACTTCGGCACATGATTCACATGCGAGGCTCGGGGTAATAAATGTTCTCGAGGATGATATCATGCGTGTTTTTAATAAATGAAAGGTCCCCAGCGATTGAACCCTAACAAAAACAAGACATGTATTAGCTTCAAGAAAAAATGAACTCGACTTTATTCTTCTTTCACAAAAAGTTATTGCCTAGTAAGCGAACCGGATCCTGTGAGTCATACACATGCAACCCTTTTTTCCCCACAAAGCTTACAAAGAAACGTACAAAATAGACACGGTCAAGTAACTTGGTTAATAATAAATCGATTGCCTTACTTCGTTAGCAAAAGTAAGAGTGAAATTAAAAGAGAATCGCTAAATAATAGTAAATTGAAAGTGAAAAAGTAGGTAGGCTGCGGTGACTCGATTAGTCGGTTAAATTTTAGTAACGATCGTTATTAATGGCTGAAACATTAATAAAGCGTAAACAGTTTTCCAGCCGTGAGATAGGTCTGTTATCTGCGCGGGCGCACGCGGGTGACGCCATTGCTCCTAGATCTTCCTTGTATTCTGACTCATCCTCGCCGCGGTCGTGACCCGAACCGCGGATTTTGTTTACCGGCCTCCAGTTACCTTCAAAATGACTCATTAATCATTTATTAGTAGTCGTAATGATTTCTACTTAGAAATTCGCTTTTTACCAAAGTTCCGTAGTTAATAAGGGGAAAAACGTACCTAACCATAGATGGCTCTACTCGGAAGCGAATTTAAACATTTTAAATACAAAGATAAACATTAAATAGATATTTAAATATACTGAAATAAAATGATTATTATTATTATTATTATTATATATACCAAAACTAATCAAATACTTAGAACATAAACTATACAAAGGAAAAGGTATATCATGGAGGAGATCTAAGTACCTACACATGAGCTGAACGGCTTTCCCGAAGATTTTCCGAATATGGGCCTGATGTAGGTACAGAAATAATAAGCCCATCTCAGTTAGCTCCTACTGGTTACAACTTTATTATTCGCATTCCGATCGACATTAGTACTAGGAGATAATGCTTAATTATTTCGAATCAGTGATTGTCAGAAATTGATCTCCTCGTTACGCCTCTTTCAAGATAGATGCACCCATTTTTGTTATTGTCCTGTACATTCCATTTTTTTTCTAGTGTAAAAAAATGATGTCATTTTGATTACTATTGATTATGTACGCATATAAGGAATGAAACTTGAGTATAATCTAAGTATGCAATAATCGCAGGTTGGCGAGGCGCAAGCGCAACCGAGACGCAAATAGTAGAGTCAACATCCGGCTGAGAGCGTCTTATGATAATGCTGCTCATGCGCAGG